>CAUYRH010128989.1:0-11823 GCA_963574655.1 Perodicticus potto
CAAAACATCAGGGCAGCCCGATTCTGTGGACAAAATATCAGAGCAGCCTGAGATTCTGTGGGGAAAACATCACAGCAGCCCGAGATTCTGTTGGCAAACATCAGGGCAGCCCAAGATTCTGTGGGCAAAACATCAGAAAGGCCTGAGATTCTGTGGACAAAACATCAGAGCAACCCAAGATTCTGTGGGCAAAACATCAGAGCAGCCTGAGATTCTATGGAGAAAAAATCACAGCAGCCAAGATTCTGTGGAGAAACCAACAGAGCAGCCCAAGATTCTATGGTCAATACTTCAGAGCAGCCCGAGATTCTGTGGACAAAATATCAGAGCAGCCCGAGATTGTGTGGAGAAACCAACAGAGCAGCTCGAGATTCTGTGGACAAAACATCAGAGCAGCCCAAGATTCTATCAACAAAACATCAGAGCAGCCAGATATTCTATGGAAACACCATCAGAGCAGCCCGAGATTCTGTGGAGAAACCAACAGAGCAGCCTGAGATTCCATGGAGAAAACTTCAGAGCAGCCCCAGATTCTGTGGACAAAACATCAGAGCAGCCTAAGAGTCTATGGAGAAAACATCACAGCAGCCTGAGATTCTGTGGACAAAACATCAGAGCAGCCTGAGATTCTATGGAGAAACCAACAGAGCAGCCTGAGATTCTATGGTCAATACTTCAGAGCAGCCTGAGATTCTGTGGACAAAATATCAGAGCAGCCCGAGATTCTGTGGACAAAATATGAGAGCAGCACGAGATTGTGTGCGGAAAACATCAGAGCAGCCCGAGAGTCGATCAACAAAACATCAGAGCAGCCAGTTATTCTATGGAAACACCATCAGAGCAGCCCGAGATTCTGTGGAGAAACCAACAGAGCAGCTCGAGATTCTGTGGTCAATACTTCAGAGCAGCCTGAGATTCTGTGGGCAAAACATCATAGCAGCCCGAGATTCTGTGGAGAAAACATCAATCAGCACAACATTCTGTGGGCAAGATATCAGAGCAGCCTGAGATTCTAGAGAAACCAACAGAGCAGCCTGAGATTCCATGGAGAAAACTTCAGAGCAGCCCCAGATTCTGTGGTCAAAACATCACAGCAGGCCAAGATTCTATGGACAAAACATCAGGGAAGCCTGAGATCTGTGGACAAAACATCAGAGCAGCCTGAGATTCCGTGGACAAAATATCAGAGCAGCCTGAGATTCTGTGAGGGAAAACATCAGAGCAGCCCGAAGCTGGATTTGACCAGAAGAGCCCTGAGCACCATGCTGGGGCATCTCTTATCAGCAGGGGGAAACAAAGAATAACAATGTGAGGCTGGGGGGAGTGGTGCAGACCAGGGTCCTCAGCAGGAGCTGCGGCAGGATCCCTCTGGGAGCTGCCCCATCCTCTAACGGTCCCCAGCTCCCCCACAGGAAGCTCATGGTGAGAGCAGAGACTTTGTTTGACAGTGGCCCCTGTGTAGTTGGGGGAACCCATGACACACATCTGGCCTGTCTGGGGACAAGGGACACACTGCAGGCACTTTGCTAGTTTTGCCATAAGAAGAACCGTTGGATGGAAATGGGAGCCTCTCCTCGAAGATTTTCATTTTGGTGTTTCCCATGTGGGTGCTGTGGCTTCAGGAGCAGGGGTCACCCTGCTGTCTGGGGCAGGGCGTCTTCTGGTCTGGAGACTTTGTCACCCGTGAAGCAAGGCATTTGTACCAAGGGGAGGGCCTGCCGGGGCACTGCCAGCGTGTGGGTGGGGCAGGGCTGGCTCAGGAAAGGCTCCAGGCCTCGAAGTTCCCATAGGCCCAAGCAGAAGCACTGAGCCGTGAAGCTGGGGGCCCGAGGTGCTGGGACTCCACACCTGTAGGCCTCATTTCTTGCTGCTCTAAGGGGCCCCTGCCTGCCCCTCAAGCACACTCTTCGTCACATTCATGCCATGTCCCACCTCACTCTTCTGCTCACACTAATCCCTGTGTCCAGCTCACTGGCAGCTCTAGGCTTGCCCAGCTACTCTTGGGCTGAGACCCAGAGCCCCTACCCCATTACCACGTGGCCCCAGGCCGCCTGCCCTCCTCTGCTCCAGAATGAGCAACTGCGATGCACTTTGTAAGGAAACTCCCAGTGGATGAAGGGATGAGGCAGTGTGTAGGCAGTGACGGCTGAAATGGGGGCTGGGTATCGGAGGGGTCGGGGGCCGGTCTGCAACTCGGCTGCTGGTCCCTTGTTTAAATGAGCACTCAGGTGAGGAGCCTAGCCAGACACTGGCTCTTCCCCTCCTAGCAGTGCACTAGGGTCAGGATTACAGCTCATCCCCGGAAACACACCCACAGGCAACCCACACAGGTCTACACACACTCAGACACGGCACATGCTCACACCCCCACCTACAGCCACACAGTTGCTGCATGAGCCTGCTTCTCTGCCAGACATAAAAAAGCAGAGGGAGGACAGAGGGGCCTGTCCTTGGAAGTGTCTGAATTTTTCTGGCACCCAAGTGGGGTAGAGCACGGCCCCTGTGCCTCGGGGCTGAGGGGGCATCTGGACAAAGGGGAGTGCTGAGCTCTGCCGGGGAGGGCCGGCATCTGTCATGCCCTGAGCTGGGCTCTTGCCGGCCAAAGCTGCCCCTGGCTGGGTCTCTGCAGGTGTGCACACAGGCAAAGCTTAGTCACCTGCCCTCTGGA
This sequence comes from Perodicticus potto, assembly GCA_963574655.1. Classification (NCBI taxonomy): domain Eukaryota; kingdom Metazoa; phylum Chordata; class Mammalia; order Primates; family Lorisidae; genus Perodicticus; species Perodicticus potto. The sequence continues at coordinate 2,669 of CAUYRH010128989.1, forward strand.
GGGGCGAGCGACATAAAACGTCTAGTCTGACAGCAGTGACTGGTCTGTGCTAGGCATCTCCACTTAGCAGTCTCAGAGATCACCCTTCAGACAGAATTTAACATTTCCCTGACCCTCTAGAGAGAGCTCTGGTGCCCTTCAGAAGTTTCCAATCATTTGTTCCTTTAAGCCATCACTTCACAGAACAGCACTACTTTTGCAAAACAGACCTGGGGATCATTTCCAACACCTCCCACATATCATCTCATTTAAAACCAGTCAAAAAGTCTGTCAGTTTTCCTCCCAAATATGGCTGACTTTCCACTTCTCCACGGCACCTGCCATCCACAGAGCTGCCTTCATCTGTCACCTGGACATGGCATCAGCAGCCCCACTGAGCGCTTCCCCTCTCAACCTGGGATGCTTCTCCGCCAAGCTGCATTTTCCTACAAGACAGCAGACTGAGCAATTTAAACCCCTCTGGGGTGCCCAGGGCATTAGGGTGCACTTCAGTCCTCAAGTTGGCTTTTCTTGTCTCCTACACCGAGCTCTGGCACCCCACACACTCCCCCAGAGCCTCCACACCTCCCATGGAGAAGTAACTTAACTCAGGCCTGGCCTGGCCCGGCCTCTCCCTGCTCAAAGGGCCCCTATTGTGGTTCCATCCCAAGTTTTAATGTAAATAGACGGTAACAACCCCCGTGCTCACTTTTAATAGTGTGTATTTACCAACCTTATTACTATTACTTGAGGCATTGCAAAAAGAAAAAAAAAAGACTTAGATTCTACTGGGAAAAAAACTAAGCTTGATAATAAAAATTAGATTAGCGATGTATGTGAGTTTCCCCTGAGAAATCTATGAAAAGATCATAGTGTTTGATCACTCATACTTCTAAAATGCTTCTAAATGCTTAGTATCTACCCTCTACAAGACAGCAGCACAAATGCTTTCCTCAAAGTATTTTAAGCCTTCACTTGAGCCTGGGGATCTCCAGAGTCCCTGTCAGACATTCCCATGCTCACTGGAGTTACAGGAGCAGCTGGGATTGTGTGCAAAACTCAGAATTCCAGGCCTCTTGGAACACATTCTCCATGCGTGGAGGACCTGGCCTTCTCCATAAGCAGCACACAGCTGTGGGGCACTGACTACTCTGGACTTTCTCCTGCTTGGCTGGCATGGTGGGTTGTCTCAAACTCAAGGCCTGAAGTACACGTGAGAATTTAGCCTATTAGCAGGAGCACCGTCTTTGAGCTGGTTATTTACTTTTCTCCAGGGCAGAGCAGAGGAGGACTCCTTCTTCTGCCCTTGGACATGAACCAGGGCTGCAGGTGTCCCAGAGCCTTGGAGGCTGGTGTGGGCTGGGGAGGACTTGGGGCCAAGGATGTGGTCTCCAGCTCTGAGCAACAGATGCACAGGTGGCCGCAGATGCACCAGGTAGCCTCAGGAACACACACTAAAAATGCAACTGTCTATACCCCTGCCCTAGACTGCTCTGAATCCTCGGTCCTGCCTTCCTGGCAATGTAAGCAAGTGTGATGCCACTTCATGGAGACTCATGGGCTGAACACAGCTCAGCTTCCCAGGCATGCTCCCTGATACAGGGAGAGGAAGGCAGGTTGAGATTTGGGCTTTATCCATAGGTTAATTCTTGTGTATTCACTTTCAGCTGCTGCATTTGGATGGGGATGATAACAGTGGCAAGTTCTATAGAGTATTATCTAGATTAAATGAGTTTATATATCCTGAAGCACCTGGCAGGTAACTAAGGCCTCATAGTTTTTCACAAATTAATTAGCAGACCAGCTCAAGAGGTTCTTTGTACTCAGATACGATGGAGTGTATGACCTTTTTTCCCTGTTTAGGGTGGGTTGGGGAGGTGTAGAGCTGAGACCGTTGCCTGCCCCTTCCCAGCTCTGAGGAGAGGTTGCCAGAGGTCTCTGAGGCCTCGTGGAGCATGCGGCCCTCAGCACGCAGGTGGCTCTTGTCAAGAAGAACCCTGCTCCACGCCGGCGAGAGCTGCACCAAAGTGTGGCTTCTCTCTCCTTAGAATTGAGTGTGTCCACAGCTCTTTGGGGGTTCAGGAAAGCACAACTGTGCTGGGGATGGCCCGAGTACAAAGGCTGAGGTGTCCTTGGTGAGATGTGGGCTTTACAGTCCTGCCCAGACTGGCTTGCTCCAGTACTGCAGGGCACTTCTGGTCTTGTTTTCTAACCAACTAGGTAAGAAATATGTGTTAAAACATCCTCATGTGTATGCTGCCAAACAAAAACTGCCCGTATCTGTGAAAGAGAAACTCACTGTCCTGAATCCCTCACACTAAGGTCTCAGGGAGGTGACTCATATAAGAAAGGGTAGTTTCATTCATTCCATTCCATTCATTCCTTCACAGACATGGGTCAATTTCCTCCTCCACCAGATACGGGTGCCACATGGAATTACACATGACACATGTTTATCATATGTGATTGTCACAGTGATTTCTAACAACACTCAGCTGAGAACACAGAACTTTGGGAAATCAAGTACAGGGTGTGCAATGCTCCCAAACCAGGGAGGCAGCAGACTGGTGGGAAGCAGGGGCTCCAGGGAGGTGCCATGGAGATGGCTAAGGAGGTGAGGGAGCGTGTGAGTGGCTGGGGAGCTCAGGGGGAGCAGACAGAGCAGAGAACAAGCAGTGTGCAAATCAGGCTGTACCTCTCCAGTCCTGGGAATGAGGCTGTTCTAAATTAAGTCAGGACAAGGGAGCTCTGTGAGGCACATGTCTCCCAGGAAAAGAACAAAGCTGATGTACTAGAAATCCTGAGATGAGTAACGGTTACGTGTGCTTTTTTAATAGACTGGCTGCTAATTGCATTTTAGGTGGCAAAGTGGGTTGTCACTTCATTTTCACATACATATAGCACCAGGAAGGAAGAGGAGAAATTGTTACTCCCAGAGTTAGTGGGAGTAAAGTTGGTATAGTTTTTTGTAGAGAATAGTTTAAAAATTTGTATCGGAAGATTTGTTTGTCCAATTCCCGGAATTTATTCAAAGGGTATATATGTGGGACCTTGCATCACAATGTTATCACAGATGGGAAAGAAAGAAATGACACGCATTTTTGGTGGAAACTACATAAAGACAGGATGACCACAAGATGGAATGTGATGCGTCGCAATGTTTCCAGACACTGGTTAATGACACAGCAAAGTGTGTTCGATATTGTACATTTTACATTACCACCCTACTTACAAAACTCATTCTCATTTCAGAGAATGAGACCACTCAAAACCTATAGGCGACTACATGAATGTAAGCACTGATGTACACGAGTATTCACATGACTCTACACACACACACACACACACACACACACACACAACTCTTACCAAAACAACAACCTGGATTCTCTTTGTCTTGGTATTTTCATAACTGTATTCTGTATTTTTTGATTCTCCATATTTAAAAAATTTTTAAATAATATTTTGATTCTTATCAATATAAAATGTTACCTTAAAAATTTCAAGAGTCAGCCTGTTGGTTTCATAAAAGAAGTTTTAAACTAGATCTCCATTTGTGCATGTATAGATGTGCATACTTGTACATATATTCAAACACATCTCAGAGCCTAGTTGAAAACTTCCGGATATATACGTGTAATTTCTTTCAAACCACACGTGTGTAACAACTTTGTTACCTATTATGCTAAAGTTGCAACCAGGCACACACCAAGCAAAAATGTGGCAATGCTGCCGCCAAGTGGCCATTGAAGGAATGTCTATTTACAAGTCGTGTTCAAAATGACAAATAATCTTAGATCCCATAGCTACACAGCATTGGAAGAAAACAAAAACAAAATATAGCGGGTCTCAGAGATTAAAATATAATGACAGGGACTCGTAGCCACTAGGTGGCAATCAGTGAAATCGAGTCAGCCTACTCCTAACCATTTCACTGCACCGTTCCCTCAGTTCAAATCAATGTTTTTCTACTGATAATGACAATCTAAAGTGTAACAGTTATAAAATTATGCCTTCCTCAAAAGGCAGGGGAATACAAAGGAGTCAGGGTAGAGTGGCATTCAATCCAGGTCTCTGTCCAGTGCTGTTTTACTTTTGCTTTGCACTTTTAGTGGGTGTAGGGGAAAGATGAAAGGGAACTGTTGCCTCCAAACGCACTTGGTTATAAAAAATGTACACATCTGAAGTTCGAAGTCCAAGAAAAAGAAAGTGATCTCTTACTACCTCAAAGGAAACTAAGAAGGACACAAAGCTTTACTGTATCTGTAAAACACCTTACGATGAATCTAAATTTTATATTGGCTGTGACTGGTGTCAGAATTGGTACCATGGGCGCTGCGTTGGCATCTTGCAGAGTGAGGCAGAGTTCATTGACGGGTATGTCTGTCCACAGTGCCAGTCGACAGAGGATGCCATGGCAGTGCTCACACCACCTACAGAGAAGGATTATGAGGGGTTGAAGAGGGTGCTGGGTTCCTTGCAGGCACATAAGATGGCCTGGCCTCTTCTTGAACCAGTAGATCCTAATGATGGACCAGATTATTATGGTGTTATTAAGGAACCCATGGACCTTGCCACCATGGAAGAAAGAGTACAAAGATGATGAAAAGCTGACAGAGTTTGTGGCAGATACAACCAAAATATTTGATAACTGTCGTTACTACAATCCAAGTGACTCCCCTTTTTACCAGTGTGCAGAAGTTCTTGAATCATTCTTTGTACAGAAGTTGAAAGGATTCAAAGCTAGCAGATTGTGATATCTTTAGTCTGAATTTTTTACTGAAATCAGAACTGGATGTTGGGGTCACTCTTTGTTTTATTGTACCGCATGATTACCTAATTCAAAATTGCCCCCACAATGTTCAGGTTAGTTAATATAATTTTTTAATGTTAAAAAAAGATGTATAGTGGTAAACCATTTATTCTGGCAGCCATGTTGAACAATGTATTTAAAAATTGTAAACTCTTAGAATACTGTATTTATCTGCTATTGCAATATAAAGTATTTTTACTTAGTACTGGTAACTGTAAAGTAATTTGGTTTACTAACGGAAGTTGTGAATAAAACTGTGAAACTAGAAAAAAAATGTACATATCTTATGATTTGTCATTCTCTCTGAGATACAGGGACACCCAGTCTGCAGGGGCCTGCCTGGAGGGGAACTTGGACCTCCTACTATGAAATGATTAAAAAAGAAAAAAGCTCTACCTTCTCAACCAACCCACCCGTCTGCAAAAAACCAAAAACAATTAGCGTCTGACCAGGAGGACAGTCATCCACCTAGACCCTAGATGGACTAAAGCCAGTCTCCAGGGTCAACACCCTTGACCTCTCCAACCCTTCAAAGAAAAGCTTGGCCAGGCAAACCCTAGTCTGTTGAAGTTCTTTAGAGGTGACCTGCCACCCTGCCAAATGCTGGAAGCACAGCTCTGGGGACAGCTCTGTAAAATGAATTGTACTTCGTAAGTGTGCTCTTAAGGGTCCCATGGGAAAGGTGTGTCACTGTCTTTGTGTCTGTTTGGAGCAGCTGAGGAACTTTAGCTTCAGACCCAGTAAAGGAAGGACACATGGGGTACACACTTCTTTAAAACCAACAGTGTCATTTAGCTCCAGGCAAGTGCCTCTGGCTTTTTCCCAGACATTTTGGGAGCAAATGGCATCTACAGTGTACATTCTTTTGGCTGCTTTCGAATCACCTATGCAAAGAATTCCATCTTGCTCAATTGTGTGTACCTCTGAATACTAATTTAAAGGATTTCTGGGGCATGGCAGGGATTTTCCACAAAAAAAGGTCCTATTCGATATGGTGAACTGCAATGTATTATGTAGTTTCAAGAAGCCAGAAGAAAGGATTTTGAATGTTCACAAGACACAGATGTGCTAATCACCCTGGTTTGATCATTACACACCATACACTCGCACTGAAGTCTCACTCTGTATTCCATACATACGTACAATTACTACATGTCCACTAAATATAAAAGGGAAAAATTTTAAGACTTATTCAAGTACAATTAACCTCTACAGTACTTCTGAGGAGATGGTAACTTTCTCAAACATGTTTATATGTTTGTCTTAGGTTAAAAGGACACCACGTAAATTCTAATCTGTTCCAGATTTTCATGCTTCATTTTCTAAAGTAGGTCCAAAGTAAAAAGCAAAGATAACAATTTTATTAGAAAAATTTTTCCAATTTTTATGTTTCTTCCAAAGTTTGGTAATAGAATAGACAACGTGTGAAGCTTAGTTTGAAGTATGAAGTATGAAGCTTATTTCCTTCAGACAGATACTATGTGGGAATTACTAGATCAAAGTGTATCCTTGCTTTTTTTTCAGATTGTATGAGGGGTACCTATGATTAGGTTATATCATTTGCAGCTGAGTCCTTCTCCCAGGAAGTGGCCATGTAGCCCTACACTGTGCCTGTTGGGTGGGAACCTGCCAAACTCCCCTCCCCTCAACCCTTCTTGAATTTAATTGTGCTTTCCTCTCATTTGGGACTGTAGTTGGTGGTCTACTGGTTTCAACACAGTATTGATACGTGGGATGCTTGTTTTTCCATTCTTGAGATAATTTGCTTAGGAGAGTGTTCTCCAAATCAATTCAGGTAAATACAAAAGATGTAAAGTATCCATGTTTTTTATGGCTGAGTGTTGTTCCATGGTGTAATTAATCCACTCATGGGTTGATGGGCACTTGGGTTGTTTCCACATCTTTGTGATTTTGAATTGAGCTACCACTGGAAATGGTAAATTGGTAAAATGATTTTTTTCTTCTGGGTGGATTCCTAGTAATGGGACTGTGGGATCAAATGGAAGTCCCATTTTCTAGCTCTTTGAGGATTCTCCATACTTCTTACCCGAAGGGTTGTATTAGTTTGCAATCCCACCAATGGCTTACATGGCTTGACAAGTAGGGCCCAGGGCAGATCATAAAGGCAGAGCCACTGAAGCCCTTCTTAGTGAGTCAGGGACACCAGGTCCCACCTCACAGACTGGTTCGCTTTTCCACCTGTAGTGTGTCGCCACCTCAACACCTTTGCCAGGTCACAGGGTAGAACCCATATCGCATTCTACGTATAGATCTATCCCACTAACGTTTGTAACACTGGGAAGTGCAACTATTCCCACTCTCCAGATGTTGCAGATGACTGAACAGGAAAACCCATTACTACGTCTGCAACTCACTGGCCAACTTCGTCTGCACAAACAGCCACTAACCACTCCACACCCAGCCTCGTCCCAGCCTCCCTCTGCCTGCCGCCTTCAGAGGAAGTAAGAAGACTGTTCTGATCCAGAAATGCTGCGTCCCTCCAGTTGTCAAATCCCCGTTGCCCCCACCTCGCTGTGTGACTCTGGGCAGATAACCACTTTCCTGGTGACAGTCACAGTGTCACCAGGCTGGCAGGCCTGGAGACTGAAGGGGTCCTGAGGGACTCAGACCTCAGGAAGGGGTCTGCTCCCGCCTCTCCCCTCCCAAACAACAGGCCTCCCTCCACAACTCAGCCAGTAACACTCCAGAAGAGAACATCACATTTTCTTCTGCAGGTTCTGTGATATGCCCTTTGGAGTTTGGACCCAGCTAGTCTCTCAGTGATGAAAACCAAAGGCAATGAGTGGATGAGGCCTGTGGGTGTTTTTATTCTTTGAACAGAACACAGGCACCCCCACAACGTCCAGCCAGTCATTCCTCCCGTGTGCACCGCTGGAACTGTCCACACCCACTGTCTGGACATGGCTGACACTGCCCTCCAGTCCTCTCCACACTGAGGACGGCTGAGGACTTACTCAACCCTGCAACACTGCTCTGCTTGTTAACACACTTCTCTTTGCTGAGAATGCACTGTCCAAGGACGCCAGTGTTTACAGCTCACGTCTCCATCCGTGCGCAAAACATGTTCCAGGTCAGCGCAAGCAAGGGGCAGTGCAGCATGAGACAGCGGCACAGAATATCCAGATGGATGTCACAGCCCATCACCACACAGCTCCATGCTCAGTTGATACAGGAAAAACCAAGTGCTGCTGGCAAGTATGTTTGGGGCGACACAATGTGTCAATGCGCTCCTCAGAACATGTCAAGAAACACAACCTCAGCTAGGCGCCTGTAGCACAGTAGTTAGGTGCCAGCCACATACACCCAGGCTGGCGGGTTCGAATCCAGCCCAGGCTGCTAAACAACAATGACAACTGCAATAAAAAATAGCTGGCTGTTGTGGCGGGCACCTGTAGTCCCAGCTACTTGGGAGGCTGAGGCAAGAGAATCACTTAAGCCCAAGAGTTTGAGGTTGCTGTGAGCTGTGACGCCACAGCACTCTACCAAGGGCGACAGCTTGAGACTCTGTCTCAAAAAAAAAGAAAAAGAAAACTTGATGTTGGTACCTTTTTTTAATTTTAAAAGTATTTTCTGAAGCATACTTAGACCTGCCACACAAAAGCTATAAACAGAGCCTTTCTTGCAGGTCAATTTTACTGATTTACTCAAGGACGATGAATAAATCAGAATTTTAAAAAATGACTAATGGTCATTTAAAATTAGAAATGCTAAACAATTAATCTCAGCATATCAAAAACAGCTTATCGAAGGATATTAGAAACAGCTTGTAAATAGTCCAAAAGTTGAACAATTGTAACCTAACAAACAAAAGTTTCCCCTTAGAGTTTTAAATGCAATCTTTGTAAAATAAATGTTCTCTTTCTGATGGTATCTGGGTCACTATTTCAAAGACGCTCTTGAGCTTTAACCAAATAAACAAGTATGAATAACACACGGCTGTGGACCTCGGCAGCCAAAGGACAGAACGCACACGAGCACTAGTGTGGGAGGATCACAGGTGGAAAATGCACATTGTGTAATCCTCAAACCCACCCTGCGACCCCGGCAGAGGACGGGCAGCGGCCTCCATCCTGCACGGTCCGTGAACCCCGGTCCCGCGCGCCTCGCCGCGCCCCGCCCAGTCCCGTCCCGCGCGCCCCCGCTCCGCCCCCACCGCCCCCCGCCCCGCGCACCCCGCGCCCCACTGCCCCGGCCCCACCGCCCCGCGCCCCGTCCCGCGCACCCCACGCCCCACCGCCCCGCCCCCACCGCCCCCCGCCCCGTCCCGTGCGCCCCCGCCCCGCGCCCCGTCCCGCGCGCCCCGCGCCCCACCGCCCCGCGCCCCGTCCCGCCCCGCGCCCCC
>CAUYRH010128990.1:0-14822 GCA_963574655.1 Perodicticus potto
GGCATCACAGCTCACAGCAACCTCCAATTCCTGGGCTTAAGCGAGTCTCTTGCCTCCGCCACCCACGTAGCTGGGACGACAGGCGCCCGCCACACCGCCCGGCCGTTTTTTTTTTTTTTTGGTTGTAGTCGTCATTGTTGTTTGGCGGGCCCAGGCTGGATTCGAACCCGCCAGCTCAGGTGTACGTGGCTGGCGCCTTAGCCCGTTGAGCCACAGGCGCCGAGCCTGTGTCTTGTTTTAAAAACCTTCCTTGCATCAAAATTATTTTGTAAAATTGCTTGAGAATTTCTTCTAGTTATCTTTCAGATACTTTTTACTTTCTTTTTGAAACAAGGTCTCCCTCTATTGTCCAGGCTACAGTACAGTGGTGCAATCATGGCTCACAGCAACTTCAAACTCCTGGGCTCAAGAGATCTTCTACCCGAGCCTCCCAAGTAGCTTGGGCCTATAGGCACATGCCATCATGCCCAACTATAGATACTATTTTACATTTAAGACTTTGGTCTATCTGGAAATTATTTTAGGGTAGCAAATCAGCTCTAATTTTCTTTTCTCCCCAACCTTGGCTCTTTTTTTTTTTGAGACAGAGCCTCAAGCTGTCACCCTGGATAGAGTGCTGTGGCATCACAGCTCACAGCAACCTCCAATTCCTGGACTCAAGCTAGTCTCTTGCCTCCGCCTCCCAAATAGCTGGGACCACAGGCGCCCACCACAAAGCCCGGCCATTTTTTTTTGGTTGCAGCCGTCATTGTTGTTTGGCGGGCCCGGACTGGATTCGAATGCACCAGCTCAGGTGTACGAGGCTGGCGCCTTAACCCGTTGAGCCACAGGCACCGAGCCCCAACCTTGGCTCTTTGATCAGTGCTCCAGCATCCTGGTGGGGTTCCAGAAGAATTCAGATTTCCCACATCCTTGGGAACATGACTGAACCTGGCTTCTCGACATGTCGCTGATTGTGATTTAGGACCCCCTAATCCCTGTCCTGCTCACCAAGTCTTTGGTCCAAACCCTAGGGGAACCTGGACAGACCATTCTCACTGGAACATGTGGGTTCCAGGTGTCCCCTCAGTGACCCGTATACCCATTTGACTCAGAGTCACACAGGCTGTAGCACTTCCTCTGTAAATTCAACTCTGGCTCCCTCCTCTGCTTCCCTCCCACCCCATCTGTACACTGCCCTGCCAGTTCTTCCGAGGAAATTTGCATCATGGCCTTGTAGGGACTGCTTCACTGAGCCATGGTCTCTTCGGCTGCCCACCTGCTCCTCCTGGCCATGACTCTTCTCCTGCTGGGATCACCAGCTGCCCGGGCATCCCAACCTGTAAGTAAGACTGGGAGGACCCAGTGGAGGACTGCAGAGGTGCTGCTAGGGGACTCTGGTTGTGAGGGACAGCAAGGTGTGGCATAGGGGACAGGTGGAGGGCAAGGGCTGAAGGGAGAGGAAGCAGCGCAGAAGGAAAGAAGCCAGTTTGTTATAGACTTCAGGGTCCAGTCTGATTTTCATGCATATGGGGGTACCTCTTTTTTCTTTGTTTGAGTCCCTGTGAGCTGCACTGACACCTGCTGTACATTGGACAAAGGCTCTTTCAGTCAAGCTGGCCATTTAAAAATGAAAAGAAAAGGAAACTTTTCAGATTTGGGAACCATTGGTGAAAAGCATCAGAGTCTAGATTAGACCTTTCAATCTGTTTTCTCCCAGGCAGATCCCTATACCTATGTCTATATCTGAGCCTATACACCTGTATTTCTAAATCCAAATCTATTTCTGTCTCTAAATCTAAATCTGTATCTATCTTTATGTAATGTATATCTACATACATATCAATATCTAAGTCTATCTACAGCCTTTTATTAGCAGAAAGAATCTTGCTATGTTGTTCTGTAGCAGCAGAATCTTGCTATGTTGTCCAGTTGGTCTGGAACTCCTAGGTACAAGTGATCCTCCCAAGTAGCTGGGATTATAAGCACGCACCACGCACCACCACACCCAGCTTATCCATCGGTATCCATGTCCACATCTGATCTGTATTGATATCTGGTTTTACACCGATAGCCACATGCACACGCAATTTTTTTTTTTTTTGAGACAGTGTCTCAAGCTGTCACCCTGGATAGAGTGCTGTGGCATCACATCTCACAGCAACCTCAAACTCTTGGGCTTAAGCCATTCTCTTGCCTCAGTCTCCCAAGGCACCCACCACAATGGCTGGCTACTTTTTTGTTGTAGTTGTCATTGTTTTAGCAGGCCCAGGCCGGGTTTGAACCCACCAGCCTTGGTGTATGGGGCCAGCGCCCTACCCCCTGAGCTACGGACGTCGCCCATGCACATGCAATTTTGAGAGAGGGAGGAGATGGTGAGGAAAAAATATACAGGAACCAGAGATTAGGGGAAGAAGCTGCCTTCTGCTCAGCCTGTGTCAAATCCTATGGAAGGAATAAAGTCCCCAGCCAGCTCTGCCCAGCACCCTGCTGGAGCTCCAGACCCAACCATTTCAATTGACCTAGAGGCCCAGGGACAAGTCAATTCAGGAAGGAATTAAACAAAGCATATTGACTCTCCAGGGTGTGCCTGGTTGCTGGTTTTAGGTGGGATTTGCAGGCCCTGGTAGGGCTCCTGGTTCCGCTTCCTAATGGGTCTGTAGATTCCCAGGAAAAAGAAGAGCTTCCAAGCACGAAGCCATCCTTGTTGAGACCAGCCAGGCTGGCTGTTGAGGTGTCCTTGGGAGGGACTTGTGCTCAACCTTTCCTCACAGGTCTTCCCTTTGTGTTCTGTTTCAGGGACAGAGTCAGATGGGAGGGGACTCTGAGAAGCTCCTGGACCAAGAGAGTGGAGGAGGTGAGTGGCTAGCCAGGGAGGAGGCAGGAGAGGGAAATGGGAGCAGGGAGCATGTGGAAAGACAGGAAGAGGGTCCAGGAGGGAGCAGAGAGAGGGTGAGCTCGGGCAGGGGGCTGGTCTGACTCAGGCTCTCCTGCTGTGAGGCCTGGAGGAGCTCATTCACCTCTGCAGCTTCATCTGTAAAGTGGGGCCCCTCGGAGGATTTCACGAAGTAGTGCATCTGAATACCCAGAGAGTCCTGTCCCTGCGCCTCACAGCTGGGGATGGCCAGCTCGGTGAGGGAGGTGAGAAGGAACTGCCCGTGCCCTGCTGCCTCTCCTCTCCAGCTGTCCCCTCTGCTCCTGTGGACTCAGCCCTGGTCTTTGGCTATGTGCGTCTAAACCTCTCAGACAACACCTGGCCGCCGGCACTCTCTGGGACCCAGACTCTGCCCGCTGCCTTGGCCTCCTTGGCCTCCACTTTCCCAAGAACCCTCACTGGCCTCAGCCTCACAACAGGTACCACTTACTGGAGTGGAGAGAACTGGCTTCCCAGCCCTCCTGCAGCTGGCTTGCCTGAGGCCTTGTGAGCCCTGCTCCATTTCTTGGGGGGCTGCCTGGTTCTTTCTCTCTGGCCCAGCTCCTTCCCACCCCCTCGCACCCACCTGTTCTGCCTAACACTGAGCTGGGCCTGAGAAGGGGAGGTCCGAGATGGGCCAGGTCCAGATACCCAACCCTAAAGCCTCTCAGATGCCCACCGGGCTTCTCAGACAGCTGCCGACATTTTACCCCCTTCTCTGTCACAGAGTGCAATGTCAACCTTGAGGGACATATTGATTGTGCTTGTCTCTCTGGGTACCAGTGGAATGCCACCGCCTGCTCCCATCACCGTCCCTGCCAAGCCCCTCACGCCCACCAGCCTTGTGGCTGTCTTGTCTTCAACCAGCCTGAACCTGGGTACTGCCAGCTGCTGCCACCTGGTGAGAAAGGCTGGGAGCTTGGAAACGAATGGCAGCAAGTGAAGGAAATGCTCTCTGCAGTTCTTTCCTCTCTCAATCTGCATTTTGTATTTCTGCCGGTTCCCTGGGTAGGAGAAAAAGCCACCTCCATAGAAGATCACAGCTGAGCATGGGAGCTGAGTAGTGAGACTAACGAACGAACGGGTCCCAGAGACAGAGCAACATAGAAGAAAGTGCTAGAGGGCCCCTGTGTTTACCCCGAGCAGCCAAGAAGTAGCTCTAGCAGCCCACCACCTTACCTGGGGAAGGGGAAGTCTCTTTGGTTCCCACTAGCAGATAGGGACTTCCAGGCTAGACTTCAGCAGAGCACCCTCAGATGCCCATCCAGGGATAAAAAGAAAAAAAAAGTTAGCTGGGAGGGAACTTGGAGGAATGGGTCTCAGAGACGGGAAGAAGTGAGTTCTCCAGGGAACCTGTCTCCTGCCTTCCCGCAGTCCCCGGAAACCTGAGCCTGAACTCCCCGCTGCAAATGCCTGGTGACACACTGAACCTGACTCTTCTCCTCAGCCGGGAGGCCACCAACCTGAGCTGGTTCCTGAGGCCCCCAGGGAGCCCCAAACTGGTCCTCTTGCAGCCAGGGACACAGGTGTCCCTGACCTCCAGCCGGGACCGGGCTGCCCTCAGCATCGCCAACATGTCCCATCACTGGGCAGGTAGCCAGCCTGTCCTTTCCTCACCTCTCTTTTCCACTTTTTTTTCTTCTTTTCTTTTTCTTCCCCTTTCTTCTCTGGTTTCCTTCACTTCTTCCCTCCTCCTTTCTTCTTTTCTTTTTACCTCTTCCTTATCCTTTTCATCTTTCTATTTATTCACTCCGAGGAAACAAAGGGGCCATTGGTAAGAAAATTATGATTTGGAAAATTCTAAAAGTGGCCAGCTGTTTTCATCATGATCTGGGGACTTCTGGGACCCTTTTAGGGGTTTACAAACTCACAATTATTGTCCTAATATACTGAGATGTTATTCGCATCTTTCCCTCTCATTCCCTCAGGAGTAGATAGCAGCCTCGTTCACAGGGGCAGGGATGTCAACACAGATTGAATGCAGAAACTAACAGGACAACCCTCTTGCTTCCATTACACCAGACGTTAAAGAGATTGGCAAAAATATGAAATGATGGCCTGTATGATGCTCACTCTTCCTCTTAATATTTTGCTTTGAAAACTTGTTATTTTTCATAAAAACTTGTCTGTGAACAAAAATATTACAATGTGGGGCATGCTGAGAATATATTCTTGATTTCAGCTGAGAGCAGGTCCATGTTTTTTTTTTTTGTTTGTTTTCTTTTGCAGTTTTGGCTGGGGCTGGGTTTGAACCCACCACCTCCGGCATATGGGGCTGGTGCCCTACTCCCTTGAGCCACAGGTCCATGTCTTTTAAGATGCTACCGTGATAGGGGTGGAGCAGGAAGGACATCTGCTGTAGGGAGGGAGGTTCGTCTTAGAGTTCACGGGGGCACAGGCTAATAAAAAGGGCCAGAAGCCTCTTCTATAGATTTCTACTTCCTCCTGGAACTCCTTCTCGAGGGCAGGGAATATCTTCTACGTGGGCCCTCATGGGACCTTTCCTGCTGAGGTTGAGCATTTGGGAGGCAGCAGAGGAGGGGAGCTCGAAGGCAGATCTGGGCTGATGCCCGGGAGACAGCAGAGATTCTGCGGCGTGGGTGGGCCCAGAGGAGCCCGAGGTGTAGCAGATGGGTGTCTACAGGTGAGTACGTGAGCTGCTTCGAGGCCCAGGGATTCAAGTGGAACCTGTACCAGGTGGTGAGGGTGCCCTTGAAGGTGACAGATGTGACTGGACTCCCAGACCAGCTCTCCATCTCCTGCGCCACCTCCCCAGGCTTCCAGCTGAGCTGCTGTATCCCCAGCACAGACTCAGCATACACGGCTGCCTGGAGCCCCAGAGAGGACAGCAAAGGTACGAGAAGGGGGCAACTATCAGGTCAGGGGTGAAAGGGGGCAGCTTGTCTCCTCCAGGCAGCTGGGTCTTCAGCTCATGAGAAGCAGAGGCTGCAGTTCTACCAGGGAGTTGGGGGTCCGAGTTCAACAACCCCATCAAAGCAATCCCACCTCTACTGATATACCATGACCACATGTGTATAGGTAAGCTTTGCAGAATGCTTTCATGCACACAATCTCATTTAACTCTCTGGGAGGTTAGCTTGAGGACAGTCCTCACTTTACAAATGAGCACACTGGGTCCTGGAGCTACTTCAGGACCCCCAGCACTCCTCTCAGCACCACTCTGCTCTTCCCCGCTGCTTCAGCTGCATCTGAAATGGCTAGAAAGACTGAAACAGTACAGCCAGGCCTGCAGGGCTCCAGGAACAAGTCCAGTGATGGCTCCCTTCTCACTTCTCACCCTCAGCCTCCTCATTCAACACGTCAGGGTCTCAGTGCCTCATGCTGACCGTTCAGCGCTGCCCAGCAGCTGACACCACGTATACTTGTGACCTGCAGAGCCAGGGCCTTGTTCCCCTGAGGATCCCTGTCTCTGTCACCATCATCCGGGGTATGTGGCGTTTGGGGTCCCACGGGCCGACCTCAGCTGTTTACGGTGGAACATGGGTCCGGGGGGTCCAGGCTCTGGGGCCTGCACAGGTTGCTGTCTATGGAAAGGCTGGGGCCAGATTGTGATTGCTGAGTCCTTCCTGAAATTGTTCTTCAGATGGAGATGTCACCTGCCCTGAGGACTCATCAGGTGTTGCCTGGAATGTCACCAAGGCTGGCCACGTGGCACAGGCCCCATGTCCCATGAACAAGAGTGGAGTGGTGAAGAGGCCCTGTGGGCTTGACGGGGTCTGGGGGCCCATCCACAGCAGCTGCACAGATGAGAGGCTCCTGGCCTTGTTTGCTAGAGCCAAGGTAGGCTTCTGTCCCGTGCCCACAGGTCCCCTCCATGACCCCCGGCCCTCACTCAGGACCCAGCGCACAGCTTATTCAGCTTCTTTGAATTGGAGCCCTAGCAGAGCTGGGAAGTGGGCATGGGGGCCTTTGAGAGGCTGAACTCTCCAGCCAGGAGGTGGATGCTGCTCTCAGCCATTATTCCCTTCCATTGGTGTCACTGCCTTCCATGTGGCTCTCACTCCCCTCTCTGCTTCTGCTCCCCTGGGACAAAGTGTGGGTATGGGCGTGGGAAGGACTGGACGGGAGAGCGAGTGGCCTCTTCCTCGTGAGGACTCTGTCACCACCTGGCTCCTGCCATCTTGACTGTCTCAGCTGCTGCAGGCAGGCCAGGGCAGGCCTGAAGCGGAGGTGCCACCAATCCTGAGAGAGCTGTCAGGCCTGGTGGCAGGGGCAAGCTCAGCGTCTGACCTCCTGGCACTGGTGGGCATCCTGAGATGCCTGGCCGAGGTGACCACAAAGGCCAGAGTCCAGCTTGGCCGCAGTGCCATGGAGGTGAGATTCCTGAGCCACAGCAGGGCCAGCTGGGCAACGGGGCACAGAGGCTTTTCGTCTATGGGCACTTCTGTCCCTCTGACATCACTGCAGGCTATCAGACAGCAGAGCTTTCTAGAGGCCAGTGTCTGCTCTCCTGGTCCATTTCTCCTCTTGTACACCAGTCTTCCAGGTGATGGAGTCTGGGAAAGGCCTGGTGCTAGAAGTACATGGGAGGGCAAGAGGCAAGAAAGGGTGTAACTATGACACACATCAGATGCTCACATGGAGACACTCAAACACACTTGGCTTCGCTGGGCTCACCTAGATCAGCTCAGTATGGACCTCAGGTGGTCACCTGTAAGCTGCAGCAGAAAGAATACGAGGAGCAATGCCATTCCTCACCTTTCATGTCGGAATACGCAGCGCATGTGGTGCACAGACACGCATGTGGCCCTCGCCTTCACAACCTGGTGCCCTCTACCACTGGTCCCCATGCCTAGCTTTGTGGACCTGGAGGGGTCAAAGAAGTACCCTCTCAGGACCTGGGTGGCCCCAAGGGATGAAGGGGAAGAAGGGCTGTGAGGCAGAGGGGCAGCTTGTGGATCAGGGGACGCACACTTGGAGATGCCCCGATGGTTGGCAGACCAGCTTCCCATCCTTGCCTTCCAGAAAGTCTCCCTTCATAGGCCAGTCCTTCTCTCCCCACTTCGCTCCAACCTGGGGTCTCACTCTGATCTGGGAAGGGCAGGTTTGGGTCTGAAGTTTGCGGTGCTCCTGGCTGAGTGCTGCAGGCTCCAGCAGATAGGGCTAATTTCTCTGTTGGGTGCCGCAGGATCTCCTGACCACCACAGACAAGATTCTAGACATGAACAGCAGTTCTCTGTGGACCCCGGCCCAGGCCAGGAAGCCCCAGGTGGGCTCAACTCTCCTGCTGGCGGTGGAGACCCTGGCATGCAGCTTGTGCCCACAAGATCACCCCTTCACCTTCAACTTGCCCAATGTGCAGCTGCAGACCCAGCTCCTCGGACCCACATTCCCTGCAGACTACAAGGTCTCCTTCTCCACGCGGCCCCCACTGCAGGCCCAAATCCCCAGGCACTCACTGGCCCCACTGATCCATAATGGAACTCCAGTCAGTATAACTAGCCTGGTGCTACAAAAACTGGACCACCTTCTGCCCTCAAACTATGGGCAAGGGTTCGGGGGCTCTCTCTACACCACTCCTGGCCTGGTTCTTGTCATCTCCATCATGGCAGATGGCAAGACCTCCGCACAGGAAGAGGTTATCATGGACTTTGGGCACACAAAAGGCACTCCTCACTGTGTCTTCTGGGATCACAATCTCTTCCAGGGCAAAGGGGGTTGGTCCAAAGAAGGGTGCCAGGCCCAGGCAGCCAGTGCCAGCCCAAACACTCAGTGCATCTGCCAGCACCTCACTGCCTTCTCCATCCTCATGTCCCGACATGCTGTTTCAGAAAATCCTGCCCTGACACTGCTGAGTCAGCTGGGCTTGGGGACTTCCATACTGGCGCTGCTCATGTGTCTGGGCGTGTACCGGCTGGTGTGGAGAGTCGTGGTTCGGAACAAAGTCGCCTACTTCCGCCATGCTGCCCTGCTCAATGTGGTGCTCTGCTTGCTGGCCGCAGACACCTGCTTCCTGGGAGCCCCTCTGCTCCCTCCGGGGTCCCGCAGCCCACTCTGCCTCGCTGCTACCTTCCTCTGTCATTTCCTCTACCTGGCCACTTTTTTCTGGATGCTGGCACAGGCCCTGGTGTTGGCCCACCAGCTGCTCTTCGTCTTCCGGCAGCTGTCCAAGCACCGAGTCCTCCCCCTGATGGTGCTCCTTGGCTACCTGTGCCCCCTGGGGTTTGCAGGTGTCGCCTTGGGCCTCTACCTACCTAGAGGGCAATATTTGAGGGAGGGGGAGTGCTGGTTGGATGGGAAGGGAGGGGCTCTCTACACTTTCGTGGGGCCAGTGCTGGCCATTATAGGTGTGAACGGGCTGGTAGTAGCCATGGCTGTGCTGAAGTTGCTGAGACCTTCACTGTCAGAGGGGCCTCCCACGGAGAAGCGCCAAGCTCTTCTGGGGGTGATCAAAGCCCTGCTCATTCTCACACCCATTTTTGGCCTCACCTGGGGGCTGGGCCTGGCCACGCTATTAGAAGAAGTCTCCATAGTCCCTCATTACATCTTCACCATTCTCAACACTTTCCAGGTAGGTGGCAGGGTTGTGGCTATGCTTTTTGTCCTTTTGATGGTCTAAGTCATCGCCAATCCCTTCTCAAGATGGTGTTACAGTGAAGCAGAAGAAAATATGTTCAGAAATTTTAAGAGACTTAGATATGGGTCCCAGTTCCTCCACTGACTAGCTAGATAGCTTTGGAAAAATTACATAATCTCTCTGAGCTTTGGTTTTCTGTAAAGTAATAGCTTATTTTGCCAGAAAATTCAGGAAATTGTCAGTACCCAATCCTTTGATATCTCTTTCGTTACCATAACAATAAGAATAGCATCCAGGATGGATCCTATGCACCTGAAGGTGCTAATGTACAGAAAAACAGAGACCCGCAGCCTCAGGGTGTGAATTAGACAGGACAGAGTTTGAAGAAGAGCAGAGGGAGCGAGTTGACTTGGGTTGACCCATTCTGCTGTGACCAGCTTGTCCCGTATTCTTCTTCTCAGGGTGTCTTCATCTTATTGTTTGGTTGCCTTATGGACAAGAAGGTGAGTCTGCCTATCTAGCCCCACACCTGCCTCACAGTGCAAAGGCCAGAACCTTTGCTGGTGTAACTGGGGTGTTTACTTCTCCTGCAGGTGCAAGAAGCTTTGCGCAAACGCTTCTGCCACACTCAGCCCCACAACTCCACTGTCTCCTCGGTAAGTTGCCAGCTTCAAATCCTGAGAGCGGGTCTGAAGGTGTTCCACAGCCTTCCCCAAAGGACATGGGCATAGCTAGAAGCAGAGAAGATTGGGGTTGTTTTTTTAGAGCAACTTTCACATTTAAGCTTTCAGACCTTGGAGAGAACAGCCCAGTCAGAATGGTCAGAATCAGATTTCTGGTTTCCCAGTTATGACATGGACTCCCTGGCGACTCCCTTGTCCCTGTGTCCATATCACAACCAGTTACAGATTCCTTTGTTCCTTCTCCACTCCTACTGCTTCATTTGCTTAGCCTTAAAAAAAAGAAATCTAAATCCAGCTAGCACTTGAAAGGAAACGATAGGCTCGGTGTGTATGGGAGTTACTGTAGTTGAGAGCAGAGGTCCCAGGATTACTGCAGTCCAGGCAGGAGTGAGAAACTCAAATGGATACAACCTCTTCAGAGGACAGCTGACTAATAATAATCTCTCTGCATTTGGGCCTTTCCACCTCTTCCTAGGCCACAAATGAAAGCTACATATTGGACTACAAAAAAGGAGGAAGCAAAACTGCCAAGTGAGAGCTTAGCTTTCTTAGGGGTGGTGTGAGCAGTGTGGAGCAAGGAGGGGTGTAGCAAAGAGCCGCCTAGCAGAGTTTTTAAGGCTCCTTTTCATGTCCCAGCCCAGCCCAGAGGGTGGAAAGCAGGCTTTTCCAGGCACCATTTCTAGATGGACTAGGGGAGGTGGAGGCCCAGAAAGCAGAACGCTTTCCAAGAAAGCCAGAGGGAGTTTCACCACCAATTCTGGACTCAGTTTACTCTGAAAATTCCTTTTCATACGATCACACTTTTAATTATCCTGAAAAACGCTTGCCTAGAAGGAATTGCCATTGAGGTTCAGAGGAGAGAGGGATCTGCAGACGTTGGGCAAGGTCTCCCTTTCCCAGCCCCAAGCTTCAGCTCCTTCCCAGGGAAGAACAAAGCTTCAGAGGGAACCACACCAGACCCATGTTCCCGCAAGGGAATTGAGGCTGCATGCTTGAATCTACCAGATAGGCCCCAGCCCAATACTCTGGATTCTTCCCCAGAGTTCAGCTCAGGGAAAGGCAGGCTTATATTTCCATTAGTCACACTCATTTCTCTTGCAGTTCACCGGTCCCAACCCCTAAGTATCCAAGCAAGAATAGCAAGAAAAACTAGCTAAAACCACCTAATGAATAAACCTGCCATTGTTATAAAAACAACCAACAGATATCCCAGTTCAGAATAATTACGAATAAACTATCTCAACCAGTTTTTAAGTAATCAACAATGAATGTTATGGTTATATTTGATTAAAATGGTTTTAACTATTCAGTGATTCCTTTTCTGATTATTTCTTTTCTAATAGTCATGAAGAAAAAATGACTTAATGGACAGGAACCTCTGATCTTCCAAACATTGCTGCAGATGAAGAGTAGAATTTGATTAGTTTCAAGTTTAGGAAAAGGTGACATTAATTGGTCCATCGTCTTCGATCTTTTTTTCTGAGACAGTGCTGTGTCTTTGATTGGCTTACTGTACTTAGCATAATGTCCTGGAGGTCCACCCATGCTGTAGCATGTCACAGGATTCCCTTCCCTTTTAAGGGTGCTTAGTTTTCCATCCTATGTGTATACAGTGTGTTTATCAATTTATCTGTACTTATCTATTTATCTATGCAATATCACTTGAATTGTTTTCACTATTCAGTTGTGAATAATGCTGCCCTGAATATGTGTATACAAGTATTTCTTCAAGACTCTGCTTTCAGTTCTTTTCCGTATATGCCCAGAAGTAGAACTGCTGGTTTATATGATAATTTTATGTTTAATTTCTTGAGGAACTGCCATGCTGTTTTCTATAGCAACTGCACCATTTTCACAAACAGAACAACAGGGTTTGAATTTCTCCACCAACCCTTGTTATTTTCTGTTCTTTTGATAGTAGCTTTACTACTGGATATGAGGCAGTATTTCTTTATGGTTTTGATGGCATCTCCCTAGTGGTTAGAGATGTTGAACATCTTTTTATGTGTTTATTGACCATCTTCTGTGGAGATGAAGATTTTCAAATTCTTTGCCCATTTTATAATGGAGGTTGTTTTTCTGGGTGTGAATTGTAGTTCTTTATATATTCTGGATATTAAACACTTATTGAATATATGATTTGCAAATATTTTCTCCCATTCCATAGGTTACCCTTTTGCTTTGTTGACCGTGTCCTTTGATGCAGAGAAGTTTAAAATTTTTTTTTTATTTTATTGAATCATAGCTGTGTACAGGAGAAAACTACTAAATGCAGAACACAAATGTTTTCACACAGTAAATGAGAAGTTTTAAATTTTGATGAAATCCAATTTAACCTATTTTTTTTGTTGTTGCCTAATTTTTTGGTGACCCAAGAATTTATTGCCAAATCTAATGTCATGTATTTCCCCCTATTTATTCTTCTAAGAGTTCTGTAGTTTCAGCTTTGATGTTTAGGTCTTTGATCCACTTTCAATTCTTTTTTTTTTTTTTTAGATGAGTCTCACTTTGTAGCCCTCAGTACCCGTGCTGTGGCATCACAGCTCACAGCAAGCTCAAACTCTTGAGTTCAAGCCATTCTCTCGTCTCAGCCGCCTGCCACAATGCGTGGTTATTCTTAGAGACAGGGTCTCACTCTGTTCTTGCTCAGGCTGGTCCTGAACCAGTGAGCTCAGGCGATCAGCCCGCTTTGGCCTCCCAGAGTGCTAAGATTACAGACGTGAGCCACTGTGCCCAGCCCAATTTGAGTTAATTTTTATATAAGGCATAAGGTAAGGGTCTGACTTAAATCTTTTGTATGTGGATATACAGTTTTCCCAATATTATTTGTTGAAAAGACAAAAAAAAAGTCAAACAGTTCTCCAATATGTCTCCACTTTATTAAGGTTGACCACCATGATATTCATGTATCTAAGCATGTAGTACAGATTTCAGTGACATTTAGATTCTGAATAATTTTTCCATAATTGTTAATTTAGGCACATTGGTTTGTATGTTATAGAAAACACTGACCTTTATGACACAGATAAGAATAGGAGTTATATGCAAAAGTTACAAAGATGATTCCAAATCTCAGCTAATCTCTTTCCTAACTGCAACCACTCATTTAGTCTTTACTGACAATAGAGATCAAAACCAACTATTAACACATATCTATATGAGATTCTGGTGACTTAGAAATCCCTGACAGAGCAGTAAGCTGTGATTACTGAAGAGCTTAGAATACTGGCAAGGCTTAATTTGCAAAGTATTCAACAGAAGGCCACAGAACTGTTTTCCTAAGAGGAGCTAGGAACTACAGATGTCATTTAGTAATGCATTGAAATGGCATTGCCTAGGATGAGTGTTGCACAGAAACTTCAGGTCACCTCTTCTGGATCTATTATTTTGGATAAGCCTCCACTATCATAGCATGGCCCTGTAAAGAAAAAAGAAGTTTAATTAGCAATGAATGGTGATGAATCTCGCTAGAGGCAGCAGAAAACAATGGGAAAAATACAAGTTTTGGAGTTAGATCCTGGCTCTGCCATTTAATCACTCTGAGATCTTGGACAAGTTTGAACCATTATGAACCTCAATTTCCTCCACAGAATTGGGCTTACCGTGTCTACCCCAGAATTTTTGTGAACATTAAATTGAATAGCATATACTGGCCAGGCACACTGGCTCATGCCTATAACCCCAGAACTTTGGGAGGCCAAGCAAGGAGGACTGCTTGAGGCCAGGAGTTCAAGACCTGCATGGGCAATATAGCAAGACTCCATATCTACAAAAATATAAAAATTACCTAGATGTGGTGGTACGCACCTGTAGTTCTAGTTACTCAGGAGTCTGAGGTAGGAGGATCATTTGAGCCCAGCAGTTCAAGGTTACAGTGAGCTACAACTGGACCACCACTCCAGCCTAGGTGAGAATGAGACCCAGTCCCTAAATAGCATACAAGTAGCATACAAGTATATAAGTATGTGTATGTGTATGTGTGTATGTATGTGTGTGTATATATTTATGTACACACACTTATATACTTGTATATGTGTGTACTTATATGTGTATAGGTGTGTATGTATGTGTGTGACATAGATATACACACACACACATATATGTACAAGGGGTGCCAAAAAATGTATACGCATTTAATAGAGAAAACTCTATTAAAATTGTTTTTTCGTTTTTTTCTTAGAGCAGAGCTCACAGCAACCTCAAATTCTTGGGCTTAAGTGATTCTCTTGCCTCAGACTCCCAAGTAGCTGGGACTACAGGTGCACACCACAACGCCCAACTATTTTTTTGTTGTAGTTGTCATTGTTGATTTTAGCTGGCCTGGGCTGGGTTTGAACCCACCACCCTCTGTGTATGTGGCCAATGCCCTACCTACTGAGTTACAGGTGCTGCCTCTATTAAACTTGTCATACTTAATATAAAGCTGGTAAAAAATAAATACAAGTCAGACTGAGCACCTCTTGTAATTGCAGATGTCAAATGTGACTTAAGTATTATAAATTTAGGCTTGGCGTCTGTAGCTCAAGCAGCTAAGGCGCCAGCCACATACACCTGAGCTGGCAGGTCGAATCCAGCCCAGGCCCGCCAAACAACAATGATGGCTACAACCAAAAAATAGCCGGGCATTGTGGAAGGTGCCTGTAATCCCAGCTACTTGGGAGGCGGAGGCAGGAGAATCACTTGAGCCCAGGAGTTCTAGGTTGCTGTG
>CAUYRH010128991.1:0-65898 GCA_963574655.1 Perodicticus potto
CTCTTTTGTGTTTACATGGATGGAGCTGGAACATATTCTTCTTAGCA
This sequence comes from Perodicticus potto, assembly GCA_963574655.1. Lineage (NCBI taxonomy): Eukaryota > Metazoa > Chordata > Mammalia > Primates > Lorisidae > Perodicticus > Perodicticus potto. Next base: position 48 of record CAUYRH010128991.1, read on the forward strand.
AAGTATCTCAAGAATGGAAGAAAAAGTATCCAATGTACTCAGCCCTACTATGAAGCTAATCTATAGCTTTCATATGAAGGCTAAAACCCAATTATTGCACAAGAATATGGGGAAAAGGGCAAGAGAGGGGAGAGGGGAGAGGAGGAGGGAGGATGGGTGGAGAGAGTGTGATTGGTGGGATCACACTTACGGTGCATCTTAGAAGGGTACAAGTGAAAATTACTAAATGTAGAATATAAATGTCTTCATATAGTGATTAAAAGGCCATGAAGGCTATGTTAAATAGTTTAAGAAAATATTTCAGATTGTACATAAAGTCAGCACATTGTGCCCCATGATTGCACCAATGTACACAATTATGATTTAATAAAAATTAAAAAAAAAGAGAGAGAGAGCACATGCTAGCGGTGCTTGTACAGGAGCAGAGTCAGCAGGGGCCTATAGATTGAGGGCTCTGAATGCACCGGTAAGGCAGGGGTGAAAGGCGGCACTGTGAAGGGCAAGTGCAGGGCATTCCCACTGAGGCTGACACTCCCACTAAGATGAGGAGCCCTTCCGGAAAAGGTGACAGGCTTTAGCAGGGAGAACACTCACAAATGTCTCCTCAGAGCAGGAGCAGCTGCAGGTATTGTGGCTTGGCTAGCTATGGGAAGTTCCTGGATGTCTGCCCACACGTCCCACCCAGAATTCTGGGTATGTGTGGACAGTACATGGAAAACCCACCCACCCACCCCCCTTTTAGAAAGATCTAAAGAAGTGCTTAGGGTAATTTTCTAAGAGTAAAAAGTGGTTGCCACTTCACCATTTTATTCAGCAACTCGCAGAATGTCCAGCTTTAACTAACTGCAGACCTCTCCTGCCCAGCTGAGTGTGGGCGCACTGCCCGAGTCTCTCACCTCCCTGAGCTCATCCATGTAATGCGAGTAGTAACTCCTGGGGGGCAGGCCTGGATTGGAGTGCCCAAGCTTTGCTGCATGGGAATCATGACACCTGGGGAGCTTTAAAAAAAGCTGAGGCCTGGTCTCCACCCCAGACAATCTAATATCATTGGTCTGGTGTTTGGGCTGAACAGTAAGATTTTTTAAAGTCCCCTCCCCACCCCTGCTCCAGTGATTCTAATGTGCTGCAGAGTTGGGAGCCACTGGTCTGGAAAGCTGGAAGCACTCAGGAAATGTCTGTTCTCTTCAGGACCAGCTACATAATTTGTGAGGCTCCTTATTCAAACCTTGTTCAGAATTTCAAGATGACAACAGCAGAACGCTAAACCAAGCTCTGGGTATCCTGAGCCCAGGGCCCCATTGGACTGAGGGCACAGGTCCAGCCTTCCTGGGGCCAGTCCTCCTTTGTCACTTTTCCTCTTATTTCTAGTGGAGCAAAGCCCCACATTGAAATTAATTAATTAATTGATTGATGATTGATTGATTTTTTTGAGACAGCCTCACTCTTAGTGCCCTGGCGTCATAGCTCATAGCAACCTCAAACTCTTGGGCTCAAGTGATCCTTTTGCCTCAGGGATGTGCCACTACACTCAGCTAGTTTCTCTATTTTTTAGTCTAGATGGGGTCTCGCTCTTGCTCAGGCTGCTCTCAAATTCGTGAACTCAAGGGATCCACCCACCTTGGCCTCCCAGAGTGCTAGGATTACAGGCATGAGCCATGTGTCTAGTCCCCACATTGAATTTTAAAGAAGAAATCACACAATGGGCAAAAGAAACCAGAAATGAGGCACCCCAAAGTGCCTAGGAGGGGGAGGCCAGGACTACCATTTGAAAATGACTTAAAATGAGGTGAAATAACTTGCATCCGTGGAAGCATCAAGACCCAATTCCAGGTCTGCTGAGCTTTGGGAGCCCCATGCCGAGTGATGGGTCCAGTTATGATTTTATACCCTAGGCTGACCCCACCTCATTCCAAAATAGGGTGTGTAGACTTAAGGAGCCAAGGAATCTAGAGGGCAGATGGAAGGAAGGAAGATGGAGTTGGCAGAAAGGAAGAAATATATCTCAAGGGGATCATCCCACTTATCCAGGGGAACCAAAGCAGAATTTTGCTTCCACATGGGGCAGTGAAGGCCACGGTAGCAAGATAGTAGTTGGCACGGCTGGTACAGGGAGCCACCGCCTGCAGGCACTCTGGAATGGGGGCCAGGCTCTGGGGCCAGAGCTGAGCCGCGGGCACGGCCCCTTTCGTTCCAACAAAGGCTGAATGCTGTTCTTGGCCTGGAGACAGAGAGACCTGGGCAGAGAGGCCTGTGAGGGCTTCCATAGTGGGCTCTCCACCCCCAACCCAGGAAAGGAGAGAGGGAGACACACCTGCCACACCACTCTAAGCCCATCGCCAGCAGCCAGGATGGCGGCCACTGCCAAAGGGGCCGGGCTGCAGCGCAGTGGCGGGAAGGATGATGGAGTGGCCTTTAATTGTTCATCCTTTGAAACCTGGGAAGTGTTGGCAATGAAACAAGATGAGAGAGGCTGCTGGCAGCCGAATGACAGGCTGGGGCAGGAGCTTCTACTCACCTAAATGGTTAAATGGCCAGTTTGCCAAGGCCACAGAGCAAAGTGTTACCTCACCACGGGGCAGATTAAAATATGCATTTTCTCCTAATTGAGCATAGTGAAATCAGCCGGCGGTCCTGTCACAAGTGCAGGAATGAATTGTCACAGCATGACACACACTCCTCGACAAAGCATCTATTATACAGAGGAAAGAGAACCACGTAAGCTTCCTTCGCATTGAAATTTCAGCTAATTTATTGTCTAGTGGCTGGGATATGGCAGCGTGGAGAAGGCTCCGTGAAATGGTCATCTGTGCGTCCCGGTTTGCTGGGATGGCAGCACATGGTCCAGTCAGAGTATCTCGTGCCTGTGACAGGCCACGCAGCGAGATCTGGTTTGTAAATTGGCGAGAGAGCTAAGAGCTTTTGTATAGGATTAACCTTTGTTTGGTAAATATGTGTTTCACATTCAATGTGGTTGTAGGGCAAATGAATATCACACAAATCCTATTTTCCCCACTGCCTCCCGGTGTAAACTTAGAAGTGTGTTCTTAGAAGAAAACAGAGAATCCTGTGGCAGAGATAAGTCAGTCCTGTTCAAGAATCAGAAAGACATCAGGGGCCAAGGTGAAAGCCTTTCTCTCTCTCACAGCTTTCTGGGAGATGCTCATACAACTGTGACAAGAAACTTCCCACACAAGAAGACAAGACACCTGTCCCCAGACAGCCGCCTGGACAGCATCAGTGTTTACAGACGAATTCCCCTCAATTCCAACCGAGGCACCCATTTGAACTCAGTACCTCTGTGCACAGCAGGGTCCTTGTGCCCCAATCCTGCAGTTCAAATCAGTAGCAAACATGTGTTTGGCATACGTCAAGCTCAGAGCCAAGACTAACACCCACTAGTCTTTTTCACATGACCCACCTCAACTGCGTTTGTGTCGCTGACTCTGTGTACCTAAAGGTAGGACTCTGCAGTCACTTTCATTACTTAACTCACCATGGTTTCAACTGTGTTTCAGTCTGTTGAGGACATTCTGAATCTTGATTGTGTCATCAAGGAGGAGCTATTTGTCCCAGTCAAGGAGTATGTCTATGGACTTGACAAGCATTTCTTCTTTGTGTTCAACCAAATCAACAATGAAAGTGTTCAACAGGACCAAGTGTAGAGCCTCTAGAACCTTTTTCCACTGTTGTTTATCTCACAGCACAGTTGAACCTATAGTTAAACTTTTGTAACACAATTATGCTGATCAAAAAAAAAGAGTCAAATGGCAAGTCTATTTTTTAGATCTCTGAGTATTATAATTCCTCTGCTTGGTATATACCCAGAAGACCAAAATTTACTGTTTTTCTATGTGTAATTAAGCAAATGTCTTCCAAGGAAAGTCTCCAATAATCATGAAATTAATATCATAGAAAAAGGAAATAGGAAAAAACAAAGAAGTTAACTTTAGGCTCTGATAGTCTATGAAGAAAATAAAATAAGGTAATAGAAAGAAAGTATGTGTATTCAAGAATGAAAATCTCCTTTTTCTGCAAATATTTTAACAAAGTCTGTGTTTAATAGGTATACATTTTCATCGTTCACAGTTCAAAAAAGCATTTTTTAATTTTGGGGAGATGAGCAACAATGTAGTTTTTAATCAACTAAAATTTCCTCATAAAAATAAAGCAACTAAGATAGTAAAACCCCAAATCCATGGCAAATGCCTACAAAATTCTAGATGACAAAATATACTCCTGAACTCTCAAAGATGAGCAGATAAGAACAAAACACTGACAGATAAATATTATGTAATATCAGCATCTTCTCATAAGAAAGAAAAGGAAATCAACATAACATCTAATAGACCTGCAGGCATTAAAGTAAACAACAGACTCTCACAGCAAAGCTCAGGAGCCAATTGAGAACAGAAGCTAAGACTGGGAGAGATTTCATACACTGTGACAGCAGACAATGCAAGAAGTCTGCAGTGAAATTTGAAACGGCAGGAGTTTTGTAATCTTAAAACATTGCATCAGTGCAATGACTCATGCATGTAATCCTAGCTCTATGGGAGGCTGAGACAGGAGGATATCTTGAGCTCAGGAGTTCAAGACCAGGCTGAGCTAGAGCTAAACCCCCACTTCTACTAAAAGTAGAAAAAATTAGCTGACATTGTGGTGGCTGGTGCCTGTAGTCCCAGCTATTGGGAAGGCTGCGTCAAGAGGATTGTTTGAACCCAGGAGTTTGAGGCTGCCGTGAGCTACACTAATTCCACGGCACTCTAGCCTGGCCAATAGAGTGAGACTCTGTCTAAAACAAACAAACAAACAAAACCACTAAATAACCAAAGCTTCATTAAACAACAAAGTTACACAGAGGGGAAATTCAAAATTAACCAGTCTTGAGATGAGAGAAACTGAAGAAAAATGGGTCCAAATGAAATTGCGAAAAGAAAGAGAGATTTTTAGAAACAATATAAGAAAGAGTTCTAGCACATGATGTTGAAAGAATATCCTGAACCAGGTATTTCTCCTAAAAGTTTAGAGAAAATTTTACACAAAATTAAGTAACAGAGAATAATGGAAGTCAAACTGTACATAAAAATTATGAGGATAAAGAGAATAGAATTAGAATATCAGACATACTGAAATATAAAAATATCAAAAAATGGGGCACAAAAAGATGAAAACTATAACCTAGTATTTAAAAAAAAAGCTGAAAGACATTACATATGATATAAAAGAACAAAATTACTCAGAATTTGAAATGACAGAGTGTGTTAGAAAATAATTGAAAATAAAAGCATTTCAGACATGAGTACTAAATTAGAACATATTATTATTATAAAAAACATTATAAAGCAAATAAACACATAATATTTTTAAAATATGATGAAAAAAGAGAAATATTTTAAAAATTCAAATTGAAGTGATGAGAAGGATTTGCAAAAGTGTGGCAAATACAGAAGACAAGTAAAGAATATCCAAATACATATAATGGGATAACACAAATTGGAGATAGGGTGGAATAAAAGTAAGATTGCATAATAAATAATAAGACCATCATTTAAGAAAACTTTGTTGAAATACAAAAGTGAGTTCAAATTACATATCAAAAGGACATGTTACACATCTTAAGTCATGAAACAAAATAATCAACTCTGAGATAGTCTTTTAAAAAGTTATTGGAATTTAAAGAGAAAGAGAAAGACACTTTGGCCCAACAAAAACACCAAGTCATTTATAAGAGAAAAAACCTCAGATTATCAGACATTTTGGCAAAACAAGAATCAAGGAAAATATTTAAAATAATTTTGGAAAGAAAATGTAAGCTAAGCATCTTTTATTGAGCAAAATTGACTTTTGAGCATAAATACTGTAGATAAATTCTCATCAGCATATAAGAACTAAGGATATTGTCTTGATAATTCCTTCCCCAAAATTCTAGTATATAGAAAAAGCTCAGGCAAAAATAAGTGCAGAGACATAAAGACTAGTAAATACATTAAATATATTTTCACTTGTAGAACAAAAACAAAATGAGCAGAAAATGTGTTATATATTCTCTTACAATGAAGATGCAATTACACTACAAAATAATGTGTAGTGCATACACAAAAATGTGTTTCAGCTATATTCAGTAATCATTACTGTGAATTGGTACTTTTATTGGTATTGTTATTCTGAAATGTTGTATAATGAACGTAAGTAGAGCAAATAAAAAATGATGTGATATTTTAATTATTTTATCCCCAATATTCTTGACAAATAGGATGCTTGGTGTGAAAAAGGCAATACAGCTTTAAGGTAAAAGTGATTAAGTAAAACCACTGTAGTCTTGAGTACAAATTGAGGGTTTCATATATTTAAATATATTTTCCTATAGCTAGATGCATTGAAATAGCTTAAAAATAATGACCAACCCAAGCATGTCTACCACATGGATTCTGTTCCTGAAATGCCATTTCCCACTAAGAGAAAACAGGATGTCCTGGAGAAATGAATGATTTCAGGTTTGGGGCAGGAAATGTGCAAAGTAAGCCTGAAACATCTTCTCATAACAAAGAATTATCGAAACTATTAGATACGTGCCTAAGGGACTCAGAAGAAAACCTGAAGGGGTTTTCACTGTTCAAAGATGTGGCAATTTGAGCTTTCACATGGATTTTAAACATACTAGACAGAAATTCATCAAATATGATTAAATATATGGCAAGTTATGTTTAATACAAAATCTGGCAATTAAGTTTGTCCTAAAAATCATGTTACATGCCTCATTGCTGAATGTCACTATGGTCATCTTCAAAGTACTCCCCTTTGGGAAGCTTTGCATCAATACCAGTGCTTAGTTAACCTTTCAAAGTGATTTTGGAACTTTTTTTCTAGAATGACCATAAGAGCTTTTATATTACACTTGATGTCCAGAATATCATCAAAATGTCTTCCTTTCAATATTTCTGTTATTTTGAGGTAGAGAAAAAAGCCAATGGGGGACAGATCAGATTAGTTGGTAGTGTATTTCAATACATTTATTTTCTTACTGGGTAAAACCTCCCTCCCAGACAGTGTCATGGAAGCTGGTGCATTGTTGTGATGAAAGAGCCATGAGTAGTTAGCCAAAATTTCAAGTTAAAGTTTTTCTAACTGTTGTTCTATCAATGTCTACTTGGTCTTCTATGCTTCTCACTGTCAATCAATGATTTTGATGCCCAATTCAACAATTTTTTGCAATGTTTTTATCACTTCTGCTCATTACTGGTTGCCCTGACTTGCCTTCACCAGTGACACTTTGTCTCCCTTCAGAAAAATGTTTAATCCATTTGGACACTTCCATTTTCTTCATGGCATTATCCCCATAAACTTGGACTAATGTGTTTCTGATTTCAAATCTACTCTTGCAAAATTTAATAAGAAATTTAAGAATGTTTGTTTGTTGTTCTAATTTAAGCTCTAATAGTCTCACAAAGGCACACAAAAACACAACAAAGATAATGAACACCACTCAGAAAGACACTGCCATACGTTGACACGAACACAACTGTGAGACACTGATATACCAAGGTTATGAAACTTTACCAAGCTGTTTGTACAATGCTGCCAACATAAGCAGCTGGTAACAAGTTCCAGAACTTAATTATCAGACCTTTTGTATACAGCAAGTAGTTCATAAGTGGTTTAAAAATCTGCTTATTTCCTTTATAACCTTCCCTTTGTAGCACATGGAATTTGTGGGGGTTTTGTTTTGTCTTTGAGACAGAATCTCACTTTCTCACCTTTGGCCGAGTGTGGTGGTGTTCTGGTTCACAGTGACCTCAAACTCTTGGGCTCAAGTGATTCTCTTGCCTTAGCCTCCCAAGTAGCTAGGACTACAGGTGCCTACTACAATGCCTGGCTATTTTTAGAGATGGGGGTCTCACTTTTGCTCAGGCTGGTCTCAAATTCCTGAGCTCAGGCAATCTATCCACTTCAGCTTCCCAGAGTGCTAGGATTACAGGTGAGCCACCACACCTGGCCAAAACATGTATTCTAATAGGGGGAGAAATCATCTTTATACTTGTTCTTTGATGTTATCAAAAGAGGCCCATGGACCAGGTTTGATGTCTCTCTGTCCTTCTCCTTTGAGTCCCTCCAGGTAGCTTGATTGGAAAAGAAAATCTTGGTTAAAATAAACTAACCTTGGGGTGAAGTGAAGCCCTTTAAGAAAAGATATTACCCTAGAGGGCAAAGAAAAAGGTTGTAGGGTTGCAGATATGCCCTTAGATAATACAGCAGCTATGGCTGCCCTGGGGTCTGAACTTCTGAATGGGATCTGAGGAGGCATTGGATGTACTTCTCCCCAGGGAAACATTATAAACCACAATTTTGTTTTTAACAATATCCCTATTGGCCATGGCTCTGTGGTGTGAAGTGACTTGTCCTGGGGATTGAGATGGTCAGAATCCAGAGGAAAGGCTGAGTCCGCTCCCTTTGCTCCCACCTTTCACTCTATCTTCTCTTTTCACTTCACCTCATATCAATCCCCCAAATCTTCACCCTCCATTCTAAGACATCTTCATGAGGGACATCTGGACATAAATTGAAGCCATATACTTTCTTTTTAAGTTTCTCTTTTATTCAAATTTTAATCCAATTTATCTGTATCTGAAGATCTTAATGAATAAGTAATTCAGGTTTCTAAAATTATCAAAATAATGGCATGAAATCAACAAAAGACAGTATTTCAGTACTAAAATTAGCACAATATGGAAATTGAAAACTTGTATCACAGACACAAGGAATAGGATCATTGTGTTTTAAAATTATCCACACTGGTGTAGGGATCTGCCCAATTAGAGAAATGTTTATGGAAAACAGAAGTTACGGAGCCACACCATGCCTCACCCTGCCAGAGCTGTTGCTGTGCACTGGCCTTGCCCAAGGCACTGTGTGCCCCACTCTGCCAGAACTGCATGCTGTACACCCTGCCCTGCTGCTGGAGCTGCATGCCCCACACTACCGGAGACACTGCTACAGCTGCCTCTCTGGCAGTGGGAACCACCTGGCACCTGCACTGGGACACCTCCCACAAAGATTTGGCAACCGTAAAGTGATCCCACTGTGGTCTAATCTTGGAGAGACACCTCTGCAACTCTGAGGACTGCCAGAGGAAGCCAGACCTTGCTCTGTAGGGATACCAGTGCTGCAGAGCAGCTAGGGCAAATGCCTGGTGGCTGAGGGAGAAAATCATTTGCTGATTTATTGTCCTTAAGTTTGGACTGAGCTCAGGTGGAACACTCCCCAGTTGCCATTGAGTACCCAAGGCAGGCAGGCCTCAGTTCCACCAGCTGGCTGATGGCCAGGTGAGGGGGCATTGAATTTCCTTTGACTCTGGCAGGCACAAAGCCCTGGCACATCTGCTTCTTGGAGCAGTACCACAGCCCCTTGGGGTTACCAGTGACTGGGCGTGAAAGAGGTGCAAGGTAGGAAAAGAGATACCAGACCCCTGGTCCAAGTCTTCTAATGGGCAGGCCTTTCTGACTCCACAGAGCACTGGAGTGAGCCACATTTGAACAGCCAGTAGACCTCAGCTATCTAGTTGCTAGAGACCTTTTGAACTGTCCCACTAGAGAGTTAGTACTGAATGGGTCAATTGTTTTGGAACACCTAACCTGGGCCAATCACCCGAGGACCCTCTTGGATGGTACTCTTGTTGTGTGACAATGGGAAGGATCAATTTTCCTCTTCCAGTTTTTGCCTGTCGGGGGCAGGGTGTCTTAGTTGCTTGTATTTCTCCACAGTTGAGACTTCAACCCAGAGTCGCTGAACCACTAGGATTGGGAAAAGACCAGCTGAATACATGACAGAGCCACCTAACCCCACCACACCTAGCAGGTCCCCAGAGCCTCAGACTGTAATACTGTATGGGTTCTTTGCAAAGCTGTAGGTGAAAAAGCTACAGTCAACAGTCCCAGATCCATGGCAAAGGGCTGGTTAACCACAACTCCAAGAGCCCCTAGTCCAATTTCACCTTACCTGCCCATCTAGCCAAATTATTATTAACATTTATGCACCTAATCAGAATGCGCCTCAATTTATAAGAAAGACTCTTACAGACATGAGCAAGTTGATTTCCTCTAACGCAATAATAGTCAGAGATTTTAACACCTCTTTGGCAGTGTTGGATAGATCCTTCAATAAGAAACTCGGCAAAGAAATTTTAGACTTAAACTTAACCATTCAACAATTGGATTTAACAGACATCTATAGAACATTTCATCCTAACAAAATTGCATACACATTCTTCTCATCAGCCCTTGAAACATCCTCCAACACTGATCACATCTTACTCTAACCTCAGCAAATTTAAAAGAATAGAAATTATTTCTTGTATTTTCTTGGACCATCATGAAATAAAAGTTGAACTCAGTAAAGACAGGAATCTGCATACTCATACAAATTCATGGAATAATTAAATGAAATTGAAAACAAGAAAATTGTACAATAAATCAAAAAGTTTTTTTTTTTGAAAAGGTCAATCAAACAGACAAAACTTTGGCTAACCTAATCAGAAATAAAAGAGTAAAATCCCTAATTTCATCAATCAGAAATGATAAAGGCCAAATAACAACAGACTACTCGGAAATTCACAAAATCCTTAATGAATATTACAAAAAACTCTATTCTCAGAAGTATGAAAATCTGAAAGAAATAGATCAACACTTGGAAACACGCCACCTTCCTAGACTTAGGCAGAAAGAAGTGGAAATGTTGACCAAGCTTATATCAAGTTCTGAAATAGCATCAAATATAAGAAATCTCCCTAAAAAGAAAATCCCAGGACCAGATGGCTTCATATCAGAATTCTACCAAACCTTTAAAGAGGAACTAGTACCTATATTACTTAACCTTTTCCAAAACAGAGAAAATGAAGGAATACTTCTTAACACATTCTGTGAAGCAAATATTACCTTGATCCCCAAACCAGGTAAAGTTTCAACAAGAAAAGAAAATTATAGACCAATTTCTCTAATGAATGTTAATGCAAAAATATTCAATAAGATCCTAGCAAACAGAATCCAGCAACACATCCAACAAATTATATACCACGACCAAGTGAGTTTTATCCCAGTGTCTCAAAGCTGGTTCAATACATGTAAATCTGTAAACATAATCATCCCATAAACAAAATAAAAAAACAAAGAGCATATGATTCTCTCAATTGATGCAGAAAAAGCTTTTGATAAGATCCAACATCATTTCTTGATCAGAATGCTTAAGAAAATAGGTATAGAAGAAACATTTTTTAAACTGATAGAGGCCATCTACAGCAAACCCACAGCCAATATTGTATTGAATGGAGTTAAATTGAAATCATTTCCACTCAGATCAGGAACCAAGCAAGGTTGCCCATTGTCTCCAGTGCTTTTTAACATTGTAATGGAAGTCTTAGCCATCACAATCAGGCAAAGGAAAGCAATGAAGGGTATCCAAACAGGATCAGAGGTGATTAAACAGTCCCTCTTCATAGATGATATGATTGTATATCTGGAAACCCCAGGGACTCAAATACAAAACTCCTCGAAGAGATCAATGAATACAGCAGTGTTTCAGGATACAAAATTAATACTCACAAGTCTGTAGCCTTTATATATACCAACAATAGTCAAGCTGAAAAAACAATCAAGGATGCTATTCCCTTTACAATAGCGCCAAAGAAGACGAGAAGTCTGGGAGTATACCTAACAGACGTGAAAGATCTCTATAAAGAGAACTATGAAACTCTGAGAAAAGAAATAGCTGAAGATGTTAACAAATGGAAAAATATACCACACTCATGGCTGGGAAGTATCATCATTGTTAAGATTTCTATACTATCCAAAGCAATCTACAGATTTAATGAAATCCCTATTAAAGTACCTCTGTCATTCTTTAAAGATCTGGAAAAATTAGTATTTTGTTTTATATGGAAACAGAAAAAACCTTGAATAGCCAAGACATTACTCAGAAATAAAAACAGAGGAATCATACTACCAGACTTCAGACTATACTATAAATCTATAGTGACCAAAACAGTATGGTACTGGCACAAAAATAGAAAGGTAGATGTTTGGAACAGAATTTAGAACCAAGAAGTGAGCCCAGACACTTATCATCATTTGATCTTTGATAAGCCTATCAAAAATATAAATTGGGGGAAAGATTCCCTATTGAACAAATGGTGCTGGGTGAATTGGCTGGTGACTTGAAGAAGATTGAAACTGGGCCCATACCTTTCTCTTCTAACAAAAATTGACTCTCTCTGGTTAAAGAACTTAAACTTAAGATATGAAACTATAAAAATTTTGGAGAGAGTACAGGGAAAACACTTGAAAAAATTGGCCTGGCAGACTACTTTATGAGGAGGACCACAAACCCCCAGGTAATTGAAGCAACATCAAAAGTATATTACTGGGATCTGATCAAAGTAAAAAGCTTTTGCACTGTCAAGAACACAGTAACTAAAGGAAGTAGACAGGCCTCATTATAGGAGAGGTTTTGCAGATTATATTTCCAACAAAGGTCTAATAACCAGAATCCACAGAGAACTCAAATTTATTAATCAGAAAAGAACAAGTGATCCCATTTCATTGTGGGCAAGAGACATGAACAGAAGTTTCTCTGAAGAAGACAGGTGTGTGGTCTACAGACAAATGAAAAAAGGCTCATCATTTTAATTGTCAGAGAAATGCAAACCAAAACCACTTTGATATATCATCTAACTCCAGTAAGAGTAGCCCACATCACAAAATCCCAAAACTACAGATGTTGGTGTGGGTGTGGAGAAAAGGGAACACTTCTGCACTGCTGGTGTGGAATGCAAGATGGAAAGAAGTTTGGAGAACATTCAGGGATCTTTCCTTTTGGAAAGAAGTTTGGAGAACATTCAGGGATCTAAATGTAGACCTGCCATTTGATCCTGCAATTCCTCTACTAGGTGTATATCCAAAAGACCAAACATCACTTGGCAACAAAGATATTTGCACCAGATTGTTCATTGCAGCTCAATTCATAATTGCCAAGTCATGGAAGAAGCCCAAGTGCCCATCGACCCATGAATGGATTAATAAATTATGGTATATGTATACCATGGAATATTATGCAGCATTAAAAAAAGATGGAGACTTTACCTATTTTATGTTTATATGGATGGAGCTGGAAAATATTCTTCTTAGTAGTAGTATCTCAAGAATGGAAAAAAATATCCAATGTACTCAGTACTACTATGAAACCAATTTATAATCACTCACATTTTCATATGAAAGATGAATCACAACTATAACCCAGGATGAAGGAGGGAAAAGGAGAGAGGGGGATGGTTTGATAGAGGGAGGGCTAATGGTGGGACCACATCTATGGAGCATATTATAAGGGTACAAGTCAAATCTATCAAGTATAGAACACAAATGTCTTAAAACTGTGATTAAATAAATGAGGTAAAAGCTATGTTGATTAGTAGGATGTAAGCACTCCAATTTGTACAAGTAATCAACACATTGAATCCCACAAAGGCATAAATGTATTCATGGTCTACGTATATATGACTTAATTAAAAAAAAAAAAAGGAAGCAGAAGTTATCTGAGGAAAGAATTATTTACTATTTTTTATGTAACTCTGGAGGAAATATTCCATGAAGCTCAAAAAGAACTTAGAGAACATGCTGGCACAGAAACTAAACAAGATGAAAATACTAAGATGAACATTAAGTCAACAGCATGATGCACACAAGAAGTTTTGACCGAAGGACTGGAAAGAGAACCTTAGGTTGAACAAATTAGAGGTCACTGGTGAGAAACGAATAAGTGGTTTCAATATAGAGGTAGGACTTCCAAGAGGCAGAATTAAGGAGTGATTTAGAGGTGTAAAAATAACAGTAATACCTATGGATTTTACTTATACCCATGATGTCTAAGGGCACAAGTAAAAAGAGAAATAGAATAATGTGCTGGGGAAGAAATTCTGTGACATAATGCTTTTGAGATGCAGGAGACATTGAGCCCATTATAGATGAAAGGAGAAGCTTACCAAGAATGAGAGTTTCAATGTTTGAAGGAATAGAATATTGATAGATCAAGGTACATACAACGACAGGAGGAAATGTGTATAAAGCGGAAATGAAGATTTGGCCTTGGGACCAATATTTCTGCTTCAAGTTACAGTACCACTTTAAAAATATCCTCTCTAAAATGTAGAAGTCCTTGACTTCACGTTCCTGCTTGGCAGCACAATAATGCTGTTCCGGATATTGTGATGGTGATTAAAAAGCAAACAAGACTCTTCCCTCTAGTTGCTTACAATCAGGTTAAGAAAGGATACCAGATAATAATAATGATGATAATTAACAGTACCTGAATTCCTGCCATATGTCAGACATTCAGCTAAGCTCTTAACATACAATGTTTTATCAAATATATATTCTACCTTATAAGACAGTTATTGACCTGAGTTACAAAGTTTGTGAAACTCATTCAATGTCACATACCAAATGGTAGAAATGAAATTCAAACCTCTTTGGATTCTGTCTGAATCCAACATAGATGCTCTGTTCTCTATACTACAGAGAATATGATTATGTATGATATATTATATTTCTGCTGTAGGATTGAGTGAATAAACAGCATCATGGAGTTTTTAGCAAAAACTTATAAAGCAATTAATTGTTGCTTTCTTATTTGACAGACTTTGATGGCTAGCATGGGCTGGTTTGGAGTAGTGCCTTGCCCAAAAATGTAAATGTGACAATGGATATATGACAGAAGGTTGCCTGAAGCAGTGTGTGAAATGTGTTTACTAGTCATTCTGTAGGTGAGAATTTCGGCTCTCTTGCTGAATGTATTTCTGGCTTTGCTTCTTAAAAGGGGCTCATGGAGGGACCCACACAGAGCTTTTAGATCTTAGGCCACTCAGTTATAGAAGAAGTGGGGAGAGAAGGAAAGGCAATCAAGGTCAGGGTATCCAAAACAATGGTTAAAAATGTAACTCCTCTCAAGACAAAAAAACTGGGAATACGGATCATGAGGCCATCGTCCAGTAATATCTGATATCTACGTAACCTTAAGCCATCTACTTGCTGGATCTCTTTGAATGGCCATTAAAATTTCTTCACTTATGCTAAACATCTTGCCTCATTGTTGTTTTTTAAATGGCAAGTGTTTCTTCTGCTACCTACAATAGCACAGATATATTTTCATTGCCTAAGAGTTAGTTTTTTTATTCCAGTGTGATGCAGTAATGTTCTCCATCCATATGGGTCTTCATATCTCTTATGTTAAACTTCACAAAACAAAGGTTTGCATTTCAAATTTCTTATAATTTCCCACTTCTTTTCAGCAACCTGGAACATTATCTCCCAAACCCAAGACAAAGGAAATAAAATGAGATGTACTTTCATTCACTCTTACCTGCAGGTTAACTTTCCTGTCTACTCAAGATGCTCCTGGAGGGTTCAGATCAGTTATATTTTTTCTTTAACTGAGATTTTTAATTCCAGGAATAACATTAGCAAGGCAGTGGAATAGGAAGTCCCACCACTGGTCTGTCCACAGAAACATCAATTTAACATCAATATATAGACAAATATACCTTTTTGAGTAATTCATAATTTGGAGTACTCCAGATGAACACACAAAAAAGGGAAGCCACATTGAAATAGGTAAAGAGAGCAATTTTGTTTTACACTAACCTCTCCTGCAAGACCGCACAGCTTAGTGGTAAGAGAGATCACCTTGGCCTGTGACTTCTCTCTCAGGGGAAAGAGGGAGTGAAGCATGCTTCAGTTTTTCTGGACTTTCAACATACTGCCCAAGGAGTTGGTTTCTGCATCATCCCACACTGAATGCTGAAAAAAGTTAGTATAACTTAGATGCCTTGGGGAAGTTAAGAACAAAATAAGAATGTCAAGGGCTTGCTAAATCTGGCAAAACTCTGTGAAATATAGAAAAGGTTCAGAACCTGAAGTTTCTTTGACAGGAGAGATGGTGAGGAGTGGAACAACACCCTTCTAATATCTGTGGCCTTACAGTGCACTGGCCAGAGGTCTCATATTAAATACTGACAGAACTAGCATAACATAAACATGTGTAGGCAGTTAAAAACAAAGAAAAAGAGGGAGGCAGCTTATGACCACCATAGCTCTGTGAAATTGAAGGAAGGCACAAAATCTGAGACTTCTCCTGTAGGTGAGAGAGAGAGGAGGGGAGTATGTCTATAACATCCCTGGCCTTTTGGTACACTGAAAGGACTGGTTTCTGTTACCTCATCCAGAGTGCCAACAAAATTCTTATAATCTTATGGAGCTGCTAAGAATAAAAGAAAAAGGGCACAGCTCAACAAGAGTGGGAGGAGGCACAGGCTCAAGCCTGCTCCATATGTAAGAAGGGTGAGCAGTAGGATTGTGTATCTGACATCCCAGCCCATGGTAGAGAAGTCAGACACTAGAAGGAGCAAGA
Source organism: Perodicticus potto (assembly GCA_963574655.1). NCBI lineage: Eukaryota > Metazoa > Chordata > Mammalia > Primates > Lorisidae > Perodicticus > Perodicticus potto. Next base: position 16,494 of record CAUYRH010128991.1, read on the forward strand.
TATTTGTGGCTCCTAAACAAATAATGATAATAGGGCAGTGCCTGTGGCTCAAAGGAGTAGGGCGCCGGCCCCATATACCAGAGGTGGTGAGTTCAAACCCGGGCCTGGCCAAAAATGCAAAATAAAAAAATAAAAATAATAATGATAATAATAATAAGAAAAAAAGAAATCCCCAAAATGTCCTCTTATGACTATAGGCACAAGTCCAAGGAAGACACATTCATAAAAGGGTATTGAAAGAATCCAAGAATCTCCAGCTAGGTGGAATGATGAGATCTTTTCCTGAATAAGCCAATCCTTTTAAAGTGGGGAAAATGTCTATATTTTTGTTTCTTTTTCAAATGCACAGAGCAGGAAAGAACATGACATATCAGGGAAACATGACCTAATCAAATAAACAAAATAAATTTTCATTAACCTACACAAAAGAAATGGCAATAAAAAACTGCTTACCAGGGCGGCGCCTGTGGCTCAGCAAGTAGGGCACCGGCCCCATATACCGAGGGTGGCAGGTTCAAACCCGGCCCCGGCCGAACTGCATCAAAAATTAGCTGGGCGTTGTGGCAGGTGCCTGTAATCCCAGCTACCTGGGAGGCTGAGGCAGGAGAATCACTCAAGCCTAAGAGGTGGAGGTTGCTGTGAGCTGTGACTCCACAGCATGCTACGGAGGGCGATAGAGTGAGACTCTGTCTCTACAAAAAATAAAAAAAACTGCTTACCAAATAATTCAAACTACGTGTCTTAAAGATGGCAAGTGAGTTAAAAAATAGCAAGATAGACAACTAAATAAAATTAGAAAAATAATGCATGAACAAAATGAGAATATCAACAGAGAGATAGAAACTGTAGAAAAAGAACCAAACAGAAATTCTGGAGATAAAGAAAACAATAAATGAACTGAAAAAATCATGAGAGAGTTTCAAATTCAGATTTGATCAAGCAGACACAATCAGTGAACTCTGACAGGTGATTTGAAATTATCCAGTAGAGAATAAAAAGACAAAAGTTTACAAAAATGAGAGAAGAAATTTTAAGAGACTTGGGGAAAACTATCAAACTAACCAATGCACATATGTTTGAAGTTCTAGAAGGAAAGAAGACATAATAGGAGGCAGAAAGGTTGTTTAAAAAAATAATGGCTAGGCCGGCTGGACATAGGCTCATGCCTGTAATCCCAGCACTCTAGGAGCCCAAGGCTGGTAGATTGCTTGAGCTCAGGAGTTTGAGACCAGCCTAAGCAAGAGCAAGACCCTGTCTCTAAAACTAGCAGGATACTGTGGTGGGTGCCTTATAGTCCCAGCTACTCAGGAGACTGAGGCAAGAGAATTACCTGATCCCAGGAGTGAGCTATGATGCCATGACACTCTACCTAGGGCAACAAAGTGAGACTCTGTCTCAAATGAATGAATAAATAAATTAATATATAAATAAATAAATGCTAAAAACTTTCCAAATTTAGAGAGGAAAGTAGACATTTACACTTATGAAGTCCAAATAACACCAAATAAGATACTCTAATAAAATTTACACAAAGATGCATTACGATCAAATTGTCAAAAGGCAACAAAGGCAAAGAGAAAACTTTCAAAACAAGTGGCATCCATAGGACTATTAGCAGATTTCTCAGCAGAAACTGTTGTGGCCAAAGGAAGAGAGACGTGTATTTAAAGTGCTGAAAACAATAACTGCCAACCAGGAATACTGAACCTGGCTAAAGTGACCTTTAACCCCTCCCTATCCTATGTTATGCCCAACATAGTATTTGTGAATTAGAAAACTTAACATTGTTAAAATGTTCATATGCCCCAGTGATCTGCAGATTCAGTGCAATCCCTATGAAAATTTCAGTGTCATTTTTTACAGAAATAAAAAAAATCTTAAAACTCACATAGAACCATAAAATATTCAAAGATAGCCAATGCAATCTTGAGAGAGAACAAAGCTGAACACATCGGACCTCCTGATGTCAAAATATATTACAAAGCTAGAATAATTAAAATAGTATGGTACAGGCATAAAGGCAGACATGCATGTATACACTAGTGGAAGAGAAAAGGATAAGGAGTCTGGAAGTAAAATTGTACGTCTTTATTCATTTTTGTGCCAGGATAGCAGAATATCACTGACTGGGTCTGGAGGCTGAGAAGTCCAATAGGAAGGTGGTAGCTTATGGTGAGGGCTTTCTTGCTGTACCATCACATGGTAGAAGGCAAGAAGGTGAGACAGCAAGAGAAGAGCAAACTTCATTCATTTACCTTTTTACAATGTCATTAATGTATTAATGAGACTTGAGTCCTCATGATCTAAACACCTCCACTTAGGACCCACCTCCCAAGACTGTTACAGTGGGGATCAAGCTTCCATTTGAGTTTTGGAGGGAAAAAAAACATTCAAACCACAGCATCAAATATAAAATCTCCAACTTAAAACTGACTTAACAATTTTTCGACCTCATGATGGTGCAGAAGTGATAGGCATTCGGTAGAAACTGTACTTCAAGTTCCCACGTAACCATTCTGTTTTTCACTTTCAGTACAGTATTTAATAAATTACATGATATGTTCAAAATTTTATTATGAAATAGATTTTATATTAGTTTATTTTGTCTGATTGTAGATGTTTTGAGCATATTTAAGGTAGGCTAGACTAAGGTATGATGTTTCAGAGATTAAGTGTATTAAATGAATTTTTGATTCATGATACTTTCAACTTGCAATTGGTTTATTAGATGGTAACCCCATCACTAATTTAGGAACATCTGTATTGGCTTAACATCTTCAACAAGGATTCAAAAACTAAACAATGGGAAAAAGAAAGTCTCTTTAAGAAATGATGTTAGGGAGACTGGATATTCACAGGCAAAAGGATTAAAATAAGATCCTTATCTTATACCATAAACAAAAATAAACTAAACATGGATTTAAGACTTAAAGATCTGAATCCATAAAACTTCTAAAAGGAAACACAGTTGACATTGGTCTAGACAATGATTTCATGGACATGACGCATAAATAAAAGAGTGAACAATAAAAGCAAGGATAAATAAGTGGAACTATGTCAAACCTACAAGCTTCTGCACAGCAAAGGAAACAGTAGGATGAAGAGGAAACCTATGGATTGACTGACAATGTTAGCAAATCAAATTTCTGATAAGGGTTAACATCAAAAATTTATAAGGAGCTCCTATACTTTAATAGCAGAAAAACTCAAATTGCTTGATTAAAGAATAAACAAAGGACTTGAATAGACAATTTTCCAAAGAAGACTTGCAAATAACCCGCAGATATCTAGAGAAAGGTACCATGGTCTCTGACCATCCAGGTGTCTTATTTCAGTGTTCAGCATCATTAATGATCAGGAAAATGAAAATTAATATCATACTGATATATTAAAAAGAACAAAATAATATCAAAAACCATGAGATAATAAGTACAGTGAAGATGTGGAGGAATTAAAACCCTTGCACACTGTTAATGAAAATGTATATTGGTGAAGCTACTATTGAAAAACAGTATAGAGGTTCCTCAGCAAAAATTGAAATTTAATTACGATACGGTCCAGCAATCCAAACACTGGGTATGTTGAAAGAATTGAAATCAGGATCTTGAAGGGATATTAACACTCTTATCTTCATTGAAGCATTATTCACTATAAACAAGATATACAAACAACCTAAGAATCCATCAATGTATGAATGGATACAGAAAACTTGGTATATCCCTACAATAGGATATTAATGCAGCTTTAAAGGAGAAGGCTATCTTGTTAAATGAGACAATATGCATGGATTGGAAGGACATTATGCTAAGTGAAATTAGTCAGTCACAGAAGGAAAAATATTGCAAGTTTCCCCTTACATGAAGTGTCTAAAATAGTCAAACTCATAGAGACAGAGTAGAATAGTGGTTACCAGAGGCTGAAGGAAAGGGGAAGTGGGGAGTTGCTGCTGAAAAAGTATGAAGTTGGCTCAGCGCCTGTGACTCAAGCGGCTAAGGCGCTAGCCATGTACACCTGAGCTGGTGAGTTCGAATCCAGCCCGGGCCCGCCAAACAACAATGACGGCTGCAACCAAAAAATAACTGGGTATTGAGGCGGGCACCTGTAGTCCCAGCTACTTGGGAGGCAAAGGCAGGAGACTCGCTTAAGCCCAGGAATTGGAGGTTGTTGTGAGCTGTGATGCCACGGCACTCTATCCAGGGTGATAGCTTGAGGCTCTGTCTCAAAAAAAAAAAAAAAGAAAAAGTATGAAGTTATGGCCATATAAGATTAATTGGTTCTAGAATCTGCTATACAATGTGTGTATAGTTAACAATACTATATTGTGCACTTAAAATTTTAAGAGTATAGGTTTCATAAATGTTCTTATCAAAAAAATTTGAAATGATTTTAATGCTGGAGCCCCAGGGCCTAAATTTCCTGAGTTCCTTTCTTCCAAGAAACCTTGAGTGTGGTCATGCAAAGAGGACCCTTGCACGTGCCTTAGGTGAAGCACAAATAATTTTGTCTCCCCACTCCAGGACACCATTGATTCAGCTCTGGGAGCATCAGCCAACCTGCTTACCCAGACTGGATGGCTGCCCATGTAGATGCTTTGTGAAGTAGTAGGTGTAATAATACTTGAGGTTGTGCCAAGGCACAATCATGGTTGCCCCTGTCCACTTTAGGTAACAACCCATATCAAGAGGTCTCCTGACCATTCTCCCTTGCCTGGGATGTAAGAAATCTAGAAATACTATACTATATATACTATACTATACTATAACTCATTACCTTCCTCACTGACTTGCCTTTGATCTCCCAGCCATACAACAGAGTAATAATAACACCACTCTTTAGAACAAGTGCCTAACAATAAGAAAGCCTAAATTCTTGGAGCAATGCATGTTTCTACAGGTCTAACTGTTAATAGACTGGCAGGGAACGTGACCTCAAACTTCACTTAATAAACGGAGTCGCTGACCATGTGCCTCATCTCAGCAGAAGCAAGGATACTCAAATCAGGGCCTGATGCAGGGGACACGGAAAGTGTGCAGGAGCACACATCAGCGGGAAGAACATTACTCATTGTGACAAACTTTCTTTTCCCTGGGAGGTGATAATGCAGCTGTTATTACTTTTTATAATTTAGCCAAGAACTGCTAACACAGAGATTTTTATTCAGGAATTTAAACAATTCAAAATAATGGAGCAGGCTGATAGACCAAATTATACATGCAGTCAATACAATCTTACTCAGATAGAGAACTTGCATTATGTTTCTTGACGTTAGGTGATACATTGGCGTAATGAAATTTTTAGTCCTTGGTTTTTCAATTTTAAGTATATTGCTATTATTGTGCATTCCTGGTATTCTGTATTCATTTAACAGAATCTGTGAGAGTGAAAAAAGGGCTCGATGAATGCCTGGCCCTTGCTGGTATAATGTAGATTTAAATAAAAATACACGTGGTCGTGTTCATTTAACAAACTGGCCTTAACCAAAGCTTTCATTTTCAGTTTTCCTTCAATATTTCCTCTCCTAATCTTGTGCAAAACCAGAATGCTTTTAAATCGTAACTTCCATTAAAATGCGCAGTGACGCCATGGAGAACTTTTGTGTGTGTTTATTGACAAGGAGGAGGAACTGGTGGGTTTGTTTAAAAATGTTCACTGAAGAAGAAAAGTAGAAAACACACAAAACAGACACAGCAATGAGACCATGTAACCGGAGTCGAGAACTTTTAATGCAGCACCATCACTAACACATATTTAATGAACACACAGACACATAACATAATTTAAACATTTTGCTTTTGGCTTAAAATTGAAGCCAAACGTTAAATACTTTAAAAATAGAAATAGAAATAATTCTCCTTCAACAAATTTCAAAAAAGGAACTTCAGATGTCATCAACAGAAAATACTGTTACTTGTTGTTGATAAAATGTTTTCAACTTTTCCAAAGCAATTTTAACTTGCATAACCTTATTTCTACAACACCCTGGCAGACAGGTAAAATGAATGATATTATTAGCTGCTTTTGTTCTTCAAGAGACCAAGGCGTCTGACAAGAGTGAGCACACAAGTACTTATTGAGATGCCAGCCATTGTTTTTACCAGCTATATACTGAATCCTCCTTTAACTTTCAAAATGAACCTATAAAGTAGATATTATTTTTCTGATTTTTAGGCAAGGCATCTGAAGTCCAGAAACCTTAAATTATTTGCCCAGGATTGCACAGCTAATAGGCATTGCCAATAGGATTTAAAAGCTAGGCCTGTGTAATTCCAAAATCTCTTGTACCAGATTGTCTATGTTAAATGTCAACTTACATGTTATATAAAGGGATAAACTATTTAGTTGAATAGTCATAAAGAATTTCAGATTGGGCGGCACCTGTGGCTCAGGGAGTAGGGCACCAGCCCCATGTGCTGGAGGTGGTGGGTTAAACCCAAGCCCCACCAAAAAACTCCCAAAAAAAAAAAAAAAAAAAAAAAAAGAATTTCAGATTTCCTGAATCCTAACACCATGCAGAGGTAGAGAAAAGATTACATGTCTAAGATTAAAACTATGATAACTGTCAAGCAGCTAGTAAGTTTAGTTTTAATTATGAAAGGTTTGGAGTTTTACGGGGTTTTATATTTGAGTCTTAAAGAATGAGTGAGTGAGACTGATCAAAAGTTATGGAAGGAATATTCTAACTTCAATTTTGTTTGTCTAAAACAGTGTTTCCCAAACTTTGGTGACCATCAGAATCACCTGTGAACCTTGTTAAAGATCTAAATGATATTAATCAGTTTGTAAGAATTTAGTCTAACATAGCATTTTCTGAAACTAAAATATGATCTGGGAAAAGAGGGCTGTACGGACAAACAGGTGTGGGAAATAACACTTTGTTTAAATCCAGCCAGTTGATTTTATAGCCAGATTTGTGCAACAAACAGCAAGGACTATCTATATACGTAGGGTCCTATAGAAAGGATGGCTCTAGGAGGGGAGGATCCTAGGGGTTTAGCATCCACGAACTTTGGAGAAAAGAAAAATCCACAACCAGAAAGCTAAACCGAGATGAGAGGCCAATAGAATTTGATTTCTGCATCAGATGGAATGAATGTTTAAGCAGAGGCAAAATGAAGGCTGAGTCAAGAGATGGAGAGAAGGGAGGAACAAGGAACAAGGTAGGTGAAGCTGAGTGGTTCAGGCTTTTAATCAGGGAATTGGATTCTCTGTTTGCTGCTTGTCTGTGAGTGCAGCAGACAGCCAAGAGGGCCAGGTGTGCCTTACTGGCTCAGATACTGCCCCCACTTCAAAGTCTGCCCTGTGCTTCTCCTCCCAGGGAAATCTTTCAGAAACCTCCTGTTTTTTAAGTGTTTTTTGCATTGATTTTTTCCCCCCATTTTCCTCTTCTTACTTGATTTTAAATTGTCTGATACTATTCAATAATTCATTCATGTGTTACTTTCTCACCAATTACAATGTAATTTTTCTGAGGGTAGAAATCACATCTTATGCTTTTCAGAGACCCCATAAAGCTTAGGAGGAAGACAGTAAGACTCAGTGGTGGCAAGTGCCTGTCATAGACAGTGGGTGTCGTAAAGCACTAACTGTTTTTTTCTCTTTTTCCCCCTCATCGTTCTATGGGTCAACTGGGTGGTTTTTCTGCTGGGGGTTCTTGGATGTCACAGGATCACTCACACACAGTTGGTGCAAGAAGGGCTGGTTTCGGGGACTCATGTGTGAGCTGTATAGTTGCACAAGACCTCATGCTCAGGACGGCCCCACATTGGGATTTAATACTCTGTGGTGGCCATCTTGAAATTCTTAATAATTTTATGTTTGAATTTGTATTTAGTAAGTGATTAATGAGGTAGCAATGGAACATATGCTGGGACCCACAGTCTTCCACATATGCAGTTCCAACTCGCTCAGTCTCCCTACCGCCCCAGGGCAGATTCTTGGCTGCAGGGTCTCAATCCCTGGCTCCAGGGACCCCACAGTTTGCCCCTCCCCACACCTGCTTTGTGACCAGTACTGCCCTCTTCCCTGCCACATCAGTGGGTGGAAGGTCAGGGCTCTGCCGTTGTCTGTAGTCCCTGGAAGAAACCTCCTGGACCCTTGTATGAGGCAGATGTAGGGAAGATCAAGGTCAAGAGTGCATAGCATGTTGGGGTGTGCAGTGTCTTGGGATAGTGCAAGGGGCCTTCAGTCCCAGCTGGGCCGGTAACATCACGGCCTGTTCAATAGACAGCCTTTGCCTTGGCCATTCCAGGTTCTGATCACATCTAGGCCCAGAGGCTGCAATCCCTTGGGAGTTAACCACTCACCACCATGCATCAGAGCATTGGGCCTGAAGGAAGGGATACTGACTTCCCTGACCCTGCTTGATGTTAGAGTCTTTATTTTGCCCTGGACCTTGCAAATTATGTAGCTGGCCCTGGGTGCTGGCTTCCCTCTGGGAGCTCGAATGAGGTGGTTAGTAGGGGAGGGGTTATAGTGGCTGGGTTCCAGAAGGAGTGTACCAAGAAGCCAAAGCTTTGAAGCAGATTTCTTAAGGATCATCCTTGAAAGTTACATGTCACTTTTGCCACATTTCATCCATCACAATACAGGATTGAGGGGAGAAGAAGCATACTCTCCCTCTCGAGGGGGTTGTGGCAAGGTCATAGGGAGAAGACCATCTGGCATAGGAGTGATTGTCAGACACCCAGGCAGCCGTAGGGCAGAAAGCATCAAAGAGAATCATGTTTAAGGACACCACCTTCAGAATGTCGGTCAGACAGGGGCTCAGATCTCTGCTCCATCATTGTGTGATAACTGAACTTCTTTAGTTTTTCTCAATTTTAGTGTCCTCATTTGCAAAATGAAATGTGTCATTAGAGTTTGATATGACAGGCACAGTGCTTGGTACATACTCGGCGCTGTATGACAAGAGCTTCTGCTGTGAACATCTTAATCAGCTATAAATGTATCATTCATTCCTTGGGCCGATATGTTCGATGGTGCTCGGGAGTCAAGTTGGCTATAGCTAAATATTTACCAAAGGGTGTGTTCACTCTTGGGTATCAGAGAGGTGTTCATATTATTTGAAAACACAAATAACTATGGCAGAAGCAACATTTTTACCTGACGCAGTTTTTCACAACTTGACCAATAGTCAGTGTTAATAGTGGGAACAAGAATATGATGGCACCGAGTACCCATCTCAGAAGTTGGGGACCCACGAAAGGGACAAAAGGAAAATCTTGGCCCTAAGGACCCATTTCTGTTTCTGAACAAGTACGGTGATGAGGAAACAGATATTGGAAAATGCATCTTTTGCTTACCTTAAAGTCCTGCAGTAGAAACCTCAGCAAATGTTAAGGAAGTTGGGTGTTTTATTACCTTCTATTTGCTCTCTGACATGATGTGGAATGCAAACAATTGTTGCTAAATCTGAAAATCTTTGACCTTTAGCTTCTGTCCAACCAGTGTTCATTTAAAGAAGTAAAAAGAACGTATACCTCCTCAGTGAACAGCAAGAACACGTTCTCCTTTAAGCCTGAAATCCAATTCTCATTCTTACTTTCATTCAAGTAAAAATAATCAATGTGATGATAATAAAATTAATATAACATCTCAAGGAATCTGTCATTGCTATAACTGAAAATGAACCAGTGAAGAAAAGGTGAAGAGAGACCCTTCTGGTTAAATTGACTGAAACATTCTGTAACAATGGAGCATAATAAAATACAATTAAGACTGAAAGTGACCTGAGGCTTTAAATCAGAGTACTTAATGGGACATGAAGACCATATAAAGGTCAGCAACTCAGAATTGACCTCCTGGTTGTAATATATAGGTTAAAAAGATCCCAAAGCTCTTTAAATGTCTATAATGTATTACTTGTGAAATGTGAATTGTTGCCCAATTTACATTAAAAATAAAATCTAATTTTTCATTTATTAAATTGACAATGATTCAAAGATTTCTACAAGGCAAGCAAAGGCATGGTGAGGGCAGCATGATATTGGCGGGAGTTCACTTCTCTGAAAAGGAGTTAGCCTAGAATTTATCAAGCAGTTCAGGAAAATTTGTTCCTTTGTGTCTAGTGATTATCCTTCTAAAAATCCATCTTGAAAAAAAAATCGGAGGTTTGAGGAAAAGATAGAGGCAAAAAGTGTTAACAGCAGCAAGACACGTACTTATGCCCCCAAGGATGCATGTTGAAACTGCAAGGCTACTACAACAGTTAAACTTAGGGAGCAACCTCAAAACCCAACAAGAGGTGAATGCTTTAATCTCTGGAACAAAAAAATACTACCACTTAAAACTAAGTTTTAGAAGACACCTAATGGCACAAGAAAAATTCTCGCAAAATGATAATTGGTTAAAAAAAAAAAGGCAGATTAAAATTACAGAGCATTACTCTTTTTGTTAAGTGCCTTTGAAATAAAACAAGCAGCAGAGGGAACAATGGGGAGATTGTTTGGAAGAATGTATGTAGATCTGTCTAGAAAAACCTCCACTCTAAGAACCCCTGGATAATGGAGCTCAACTCCAAAGAGGTGAGGTATAGACAGTGGGGACCAGGACCAACTTCAGGAGCAATAATGGGCCACAGGGGCTATGCAGTTCTGGGATTGAGTGTCAATCATGGGATAAAGAAGCAAAGCCCTGAACAGCAATGCAGCTGGAAGCCATGCTGTAGATCAAAGGGCCTTCATTTTGTCCATTGGTGCTGTTATATCAAAATATCTGAGACTGGGTAATTCATAAAGAATAGAAATTTATTGCTCACAGCCCTGAAGGCTGGAAGTTCATGATCAAGGCTCCAGTAGGTTCAGTGTCCAATTAGGGATTGGTCTGTTTCCAAGATGATGCCTTGTTGCTGTGTCCTCTAGAGGGTACGAATCCTATGTCCTCACACAGTGGAAAGGATGGAAGGGCAAAAACCTATCTAGTTTCCTCCAGCCCCTTGAGAAGGTTGTTTATCTCAATTAAGAGGGCTCTGACCTCATGATTTCATCACCTCTAAAAGGCCCTACTTCTTAATACCATCACATTGGTAATATGAATTTGGGAGGATACAGTGAGAACACACAAGGAGGTGTGATTTTATGAATTTCTGGGATCACTTTTAACTCCTTAGTCTCAGAAAGCTACCAAGCCATACCACCAAAATTGCTATTAGGCCAAAACGTTGGCCAAGAGCTCTATACATCAACATGCCCTCCAATAACCAATATGACAGGTGGCTTATAGAAACATCCAGAAGACCTTGAGGGAACCAAAGGACATTCACAGACCCAATCTGCTGATTCAACAACTATTTAGTGAGGTCCCACTACATGCCAAACACTCCTGTAGTCCGGAGCATGCAGCAGAGAACAAAACTAGTTTCCTGCCCTCATGTTACTTCTGTTCTACTCAGGAACGAGCTAGAAAATATATACCTATGCCAGGAGGTGATGGTGACTATGGAGAAAAACAGAACAATAGAGCAGGTTGAGAAGGAAGTGAGTGATAGAAGCTGGTGTGATCAGAAAAGGATTTTCTGATAATTTTACAGTAATAAGTTTGAAGGCCTTTCTGCATTAAGGGATGATTCCCTCAGCAGATGCCTGAGGGAAGAGCATTGCAAGCTGAAAGAATGATATACACCAAAGCCTGGAGGCAAAAGCATGCTTGGCATGTTGGACCAACAGCAAGCACATGGTGAGACAGAGAGTGGCAGAAGCTAAGTTCAGAGAATCTAGAGATGAAGCCCAGAACAGGGGCCTTGACACAAGGGTCTTGTCAGCTAACTAAGGTCTACATGAGCTGGGAAGACATCTAGGGAGTGAGCAAATGAGATTTAGGTAAAAGAACCACTTTGGTTGCTGTGTGGTTAACAGAAGAGATAGAAAACAAAGGTGAAAGCAAGGAGAGGCTGTGGGAGACTGTCACAGTTGTTCACAGCCACAGCATAGCAGCCTCTTGGTGGTGTAAGTGATGGAGGATGGTTGGATTCTTACAGAGATAGAGCCTTAGAATTGGCAGATAGATTGGAAATGAGTTGATGGAAAAAGAGGAGTCAAGAATGACATTAACGTTTTGGGAGTTGCCATTTACTGATATGGGCAATTACTGTCAGACAATATGAACATTTTTAAGGCTTTCAATACATATTGCTGAAGCACTCCCAGGATGAACTGTCTTGATCGGATCCAAGAACTCGTTTGGCTACACCTTTCACGCTACTGTAAGTTTAGGTCACTAAGGAGTCTAGAGTGGCTGTGATGTTTGGATCTTTTATTTGCCCATGGTTTTACTTGGTAATGCAGTAGGCAGACATGTGTTTCAGAATTACCAAGCATAGGGTAGACATGCATTCTGTTTACATTTACTGACATATTGAGAAATGGGGGAAGGACTGCCCTCTTCCTCATCGAAATTTAGCATCCCCCCACCTGGTGATTCTAATCTTCCACCATTTCACTCTCCATTCTGCCATCGCTCCTTTTCTCTCTTCAAAGCCACTATTCCAGGATTTCAGGCTAGAAATTTTTCTTTTAGAAAGACCATGCCAGCTGGCCAGCGTCTGTTATTTTGACCAGATAGAATACAGACAAAGAGGAAAGGGTGAGCAGGCCATGTATGACAGAGTCTGACCATTTTGCCTATCTGCAGACTCAGCTGGATGGGGACTGGTCTAAGAGGACAGGAAAGACAGAGACTTTGAAACTGAATTAGGCCAATCTGGTGGTATATGGTACAACCTGAAGAGTGGAACTCAACAGGAAGTGTTGAACAAGAAGTCCAGACTGGTTCCTAAGAGTGTCATCTAGTCCTTGTTCTGGTTTCAACCTCAGTTAGACCTAAAGATTAGAGCTCCATGGGGTGTTGCCAGACTTATGTTATCTCCAATATTCCACAGCCTGCACTCAGGTCAGCTTCAGATGCCTCATTTATCTCAAAACTAGACCACCACGCTATTGATAGGACAATTATAATCATGATGGGAAAATTTCTGTGTTCACAATCCCCCATACTGGAAAAGTGGCAAACATGGTAAAAAGGAAAGGCTTCTAAAATCCCAGTCCAGTACTTGAGACCACATCAGTATACTGTGTCCAAATTAGTTTCTTCATTCTTTTCATAATGTTTGACATTATTGTATTTATTTTCTACTTGTCATTCCCCCTGGGAAGTAATGCAGAGGGAGTCAGTGTGTGTAAGTACTGTCCACCCTACATTCCCCAGTGCCCAGTGTATAACAGCCAGTGGATAAATTACTTTTGGCTACTGAGTGAATGTATCATTCACACATGAGCAGAAGTTTGGGGCAAAGCTGAGGACAAAATTGTAGATGTGGAGAGGCCAAAGTGATATTATCTGTGGCTGTATCCCTTTATGATTCACACCACGCTTACTTCCAAAAGGATTTGAGCTTTCCTAGAGATTAAAATATACTATAACTCTTATAATACCTTTATTTGCAGGATGTAAGCTAGCATATAAAGATGAACATTTTAAGACATTGTTTTATGAATATTTAACTAAGCAATGTTCTAGTTTTTTTACAGGGAATACATGCATTTGCATATGTTATCTTAGAAGTCATCTTTCAGCCTATACTGCTCGGAAGGAAAGCTGTTTATTTGAGTGACGGTTTTGTCATTTTTTCAATGTAAAATCCAAGCAACACGTATATTACAGTGTTGACATCTTCGTGGCAAAAATACTGCATTCTGAACTTTCAACTCAGTGTAGTGTATTTCTACAATATACACATGGAACTGAGAGTAGGCACCTACTAGACATTTGGCAAATATCAGATTTAAGGTGTTGATTAGAAAGAATCGTCATCTCTCATGGTCAATATTCAACTCTGATGGGTATTCTGAGAGCAGAGTTAATGCTGTTGGAGTTTAGACTACACTGTGAGCTAGTCTAAAAGATTCTTAGAAGATCGACCTGTTCTTCAGATACTACTAAACCGTGTTAAGTAAATGAGAAACAAAAAACTGGACTGCTAAACTTTGGAATGGGATTAGCGACTTTATGAAAGGGTTGGACATAACCAGAACAGTTTCTTTCCTTCTATCCCTTCTGCCATGGGAAGGCAGCATTCTTCCCTCCGCAGGACACAGTAATAAAGCATTACCTTGCAAGTAGAGACTGGGCTGTCACCAGATACCAAAACCCCAGTCCCAAAATCTTGGGCTTGCATCCTCCAGAACTGTGAGAAATAAATTTCTGTTCTTGATAAATTACTCAGTCTCGGGTACAGCAACATAAACTGACAAAGGCAGAAATAGGTACTGAGAATGGGGTGTTGCTATAATAAATCCCTGAAAATGTGGGAGTGACTTTAGAAGTAGGTAATGGGTAGAGGCTAGACCATCAAGGGCTTTTGTGTGTTACCATGGCAACCCAAACTAAGACACTCCTACTCTCTCTCTTTTTTTTTTCTTGTAACACTTGCAACCTCATTTTTAAAATTGATCAGTATAAAAGGATCAGTATAAAAGTCACTTTCCACAAGAAGCTCCTGTGGGAAGACCTCATTCTCAGATCTCCCAATACACATTTTCCTACTGTGTGTTCCATAGTAGTAGCTCGTTTCTCCTCTGACAAAGCACCTACCACACTTTATTTTTATATTTTTTAAATGTGATACTTTCTCATTGTTAGGTGGGCTGCCATGTGAAACAAAATCTATCCTGCACATCTATGTCACCTCTAGTCCCCAAAGCAAGGAAATTGAGACCATCTTTGTCAGATAGATTAAAAACTGAATGAGTGAATGAATGAAAAATTCACCTCCACCTTTAGGAACAGCATGTAATTCACCACCCTCCAGTGTCCTTGCAAGTTGAGCTGCGCTATGTTACTGATCACTGTAGCCTCCTTTGGAAGGTAGAAACAGAGGCTGAAGTCCAAAACCTCTGTTAGTGGGCACCTGGTTGCAGAAAAGCAGAGGCTCCTCTCACCCCCATCCCTGAACAGGGAAATGCCTCAGGAAACACCTCCTACCTCAGAATGAACCACTCACACATCATTCTCAATCCATCCCAAATATACTTTGCCTCAGAGCAATTTCTCCAATGTATTTCAAATGATTGATCAGTTTGCTTAGTGACTCATACTGTGTAACTACGGGGCTTTCTTTATGTTTTCAAGGCTGCTTCAAAGAAAAGTTAAGGAGGGGACAGAGAATAAGTCACCTTCTTTCTTCAAGACTAACATGCAATGTAAGAAATTCCCGGTCTCTCTCCTGTGAGAACTTCATCCGTTTTATTTCTGCTTCTGTCTTGTACTTCCTCCTGCTTCCAATTGGCTCCTGAATACAGGAGTAATGTAAGGCAAAAAAAAATCAATGTGCCTGTTGCCTTTACCTGGGGAAGTCTTTCTGTCTGTTTCTCTTTCTCTCTTTTCCCTGCTTGCCATATTCTGTGTGCTCTGTGTTTGTGCCAAAGTAACGGTGAGAATTATGTGGGTCTCCATGGCTTTCTGCCTAGAAGAGAACAATTTACAAACTGAATTGGCAAAAAGCTCCTTATCAGCACAGAAGTAATTGACCATGCTATTGTACTTCCTATGGCTTAGGATCAAAAAGTGCCAGTGGCTACAAAGCTCTTGGGCTTTGCTGTTTAACCATTTCACTTCTAATACCTATGGATTACTTGTGTGTTGACTGAGTTCTCAATCGCGTTAAGGAAGAGTTTATGGTTTTGAGCTAAACACAACTCACTTGATTTTGCTTACTTGAATCTCTTCATTCACTTGACATACAGAGGATGCCCCCAAAACGTACACACGTTTTAAGTGAAAAGTTATCCTATTCATGTCTGTCACGCGATGATGCCAGCATTTAGTTGATTAACCCCATCTCTTTAGCAAACATTATGCTATGCAGTCCTACTGTAATCTGATTCAACTTTGATAAGTAATTACACGTAACATTTCTCAACACGTGTATACATTTTTGTGGCATTTCCAGTATGCTGAGTGTATACCATGTACTAAGTCCTAAAGATATCCTGACCAATAACAGAGAAATTACAGGCTAACCCAGGAGACGAGAAAGAAAAAACAACCAACTGAAATTCAGGATGGTGATTGCTGCAACTGAGATAATTACAGGGCTTGGAGCTGGACATTTCCCTAAGGAGTATTGGTGGGGTTTTCATTTTTGTTGGTTTTGTTCTGTTTTATTTGTTAGCCACCTGAACAATTTTTAATTGCAGAGTTTAGTCATTTCAAATGTACTCACATCAAAGAGTATTGCTCTGAGAAAAGAATAAGAGAAATTGATACCTTATCTTTGACCATTTTAGAAGCCCCAAATTTGACAATATGGGTATATTTTCTCTGAGTGATGCTGTCCGCCTGGCTCATTCACATTTATCCTTCCTGCCATTTTGTGCTGTGAAAAAAACAATGGCCATTTTAATCTAATTGAAGAGATTTGTTTACTAATCTCCAAACAAATTTCATATTCCCCCTTCCCACATGCACATCTTTAATCAAGCATTTTCCATTTTCCAAAATGCCCTTTCCTTTTCCACAGATCCACATCTTAGATCACTTTCCCAAGGCACAAGGAAAGCCCATTCGAGTCTGCTTCCTAGATGCTATGACCACCTACTTTGAGAAATTTTTCTTATTTTCTCTTCCTTTCCTTCCTTTTTCTTTTCTTTCCCTCCCTCCCTCCCTCTGTTCCTTCCTTCCTTCCTTTGTCAGTCTTGGTAGAGTGCTGTGGCATCACAGCTCACAGCAACCTCAAACTTTTTTCTTTTTTTTTTGTTTAGTAAGCCATGGCCAGGTTTGAACCCACCACCCCTGGAGCACGGGGCCAGTGCTCTAACCATTTAGCTATGGGTGCCTAACCCCAACCTCAAATTCTTGGGCTTAACCAATTCTCTTGCCTCAGCCTCCCAAGTAGCTGGGACTACAGGTGCTCACCACAACACCCAGCATTTTTTTTTTTTTAGAGATGAGGTCTCACTCTGGCTCAGGTTGGTCTCAAATTCTTGAGATTAAGCAATCCACCCGCCTTGGCGTCCCAGATGCTAGGATTGCAGGCATGAGCCACTGTGCCTGGCCCTAAATTTGCTTATTGTCAACAACCATGCCACTTGTTTGGAACTTAACATATGTTAACCTTGGATTGTTATTCTGCCTTTAATGTATAAATCCTGTCTAACCAACTAAGTTACTAATCACTCAAGGGAAGTGACCATACATTACCAATAAAGCATATGTGATGAGAACCTTAAACATGCATTTAAAACCTATTGAGCACTTAGTATGTGTAGAGAGTCATATTCAGTGTCAAGACATACAGATGTAGCGTCTATCTTGGAGAATCGCACTACATATGCAATGCTTTCATTTACATTATCTTATTTTCCTCTTACAAAAAAATCTGTGCAATAGATTTGGGAAGACATTATTATACTAAGAACATTGGATGAGGATATTGAAATTGAAGAGACTGACTGGTTAGCTAAAGCACAGCAAGGACCGGTGATTTTCCAAGGATATGCAACATGGCATAGTGGAAAGAATATGGGCTCCGACAGAGATAGTGGTTTGAATTGCTACTCTGGTGACTGCCATCAGAGTATTTTGCACAAGTTATTTAACATCTCAGAGTTTCAGTTGCCCACGTGGTGTGATGATAATACCTGCTTTCCAGAGTTACTGGGAAGATTCAGTGAAATGTTAGGAGCAGTGTCCACGGTCTAGTATGACCTCAACAAGTGGTGGCTCTTACTGCTGCTGTTACTCTCCTACTCCCCCCACTACACTGCTTTCCTGATTTTACAGGCTTCTATGCCTTTGTATGGCCCTAGTACCTAGCATAAGTACCTCAGTGCATGGCAGGGTCTCAGTAATAGCTGTTGCTTTTGGTATTTATAGACTTATCCTCAAGCAAGGCTAACATTCAGACAGTGTATGTCAGCAAAATTACCTATTCTTTATAGCTGGTATCTGTTCAGACTGGGCCATACATACTTGGATGGGTTGATGGCTACCATATTGGTTGTGAAATATTTAGTACAGTGCCCCAACCCATGAATATTGTGGTATATTTTGCCAAGTGGCAGGGTAACCATCCATGACTACTGGTTCTCCCTTTCTCCATCAGCTAGCACAGAAGAGCCATCTCCACCAGAAAAGCCTCCCACACATGGAATTATGAGACTAACACGGTTTCTAAGGACATTCACAACACTTGGCACATTGTTCACACAGAGCCAACTGTGGGTGGGGTTCTTCTGCAAATACTCTTCCAGGGAGCAGGATACCAGGGAAATATCATGAAGTTGGGTTTTATCAACCACTAGCCATGGAATTGATTTTTTAATCACTGTAGTTAAGAAATTTCTATTTGGCTATTTCCATCTGGTAAGACTTTTCTACATATAACTTAATTTAATTTATGATGCTTACTGAATAATTGTGACTCCAGGCTAACAGATGCTTTGAGGAGAACCTCGATGTAGCAAGAGAGTCTTCTAGACATCTCAAATCAAGCCTCTTTTCAGCTCTCAGGGCATTTCCCTTTGTGCCCTTGTCCTCAACACAACTAGATAGGTTTTTTGAAGAAATGGGCAGAAGAGGAACCTCATTAAACACCCAGAGGCTATAAAACAAGAAACCATTTAGCCAGATAGGAACGTGATCTGCATTAACATTTCTCTTTTGAGTAAGGCTGTGAGTGCCAGTGCTGCTAGTGTAAATGCACACAAAGCCTTCTAAACTGCCTTTGTCTCAGGTGCCAGAGAACTCTTCCTGGGACTAGCAGCCTCTTTCACCTTCATTGCAGCATCCCTCTGATGAAAAGGTTCTGTCAAAATCCAAGCTAGGCAGTTATGCTGCTTGGGGAAACAGTAACAATGATTAAGAGGCATAAAATGCAAACGTGAACTTGTAATGAAATTGCCCTTCCTTACCGCCTGGTTAGTATCTGTGATTGCCACAGTATGCCTCTGTGATCAATCTCAGCATAATGAAAAATAGCAGCAACACTTAGCTGTTCACATGGCTTGTATTAAGAGTAGATAGAAGTGTTTTCAAGGCTAAGGTGGTAATGGAGAGGAATCTGTGATGCAGAGAATAGCAATTGATGCTTATTCATGGATAAAGGTGGGGTTCTCTGGGTGAAAGATACATTAGCTAGAGAACTCCCTACACACAGGTCTTACTGATTTAATATCTCTGCCTAAATGTAAAAGTTGTACTGTATTTCTGACTATCCCATCTTCCTGAGAGATTATATCCTTTTCCTTGAGAACTAATATAGTTTTACTGCAAGTAGGAGTCAAGAAAGGTACAATTTTTCTGGAATAGAATTAGACTACAGTCTCACACACACACACACTATGCAATAAGAATCCCCCTTCTAAAGATTTATGCTAAGGAAATATTCATGGATGTATGCAATGGTTTATTGCAAAGCTGTTCATTGCAACAATTTCTGTTTTATAAGAGAAAAAACCATAGACCTCTCTTATGTCTAACAATAGGAAATTAGGTAAATCGTGGCACTTCTATATAATGGAATACCATGCAGCAAAACAAATACCTGTAGAGAATATTTAGTGAGAGGGAAATATTTCTAATCTATTAAAACATGTGTATTCATGCAGTAAATAATAAAGCTAGAAATATAAAATTCAAGCAGTGATTATTTGGGGCAGTAGATTTTGTTTCCTTATTTCTTTTTTTGCATAATGATGTAAGAAAATGCATTCTTTCTATAATAAGAAAACTTTTTTTGTTTCTTTAGAGAAAAAAGAAAAATAATAACTACAAAATTAGGTGCATGAATCACTCAAGAGCATACATAGTTATAGACTCAGAAATATCTACATATATATATATATATGACTATGATTTTATGTTAACATGTGGTATAGGTTTAAATTTCAAGTTTATCTTAGGTTATTGTTTTTCATAGGCTGTGCATAGGAAAACACTTGTCAGAGCCACATGAGAATGCTGTTCATTTAGGAGGGTTTATAAAAATCTTCATTGATGCTCCGGCCATAATGGATAACTTGCCACTTCCCAAACACATCCCATAGAGTCCCATCTTGCACACCATTTCCTCCTTTTGGAATACATTTTTTCATCCATCCTTATACAGCCTATGCACTCATCAAGTCCAAGTTCAAACTCTACTTTATGAGGATTGCTCTAATTCTCCTCACTCAGAAATCAGTTTTAATTCTTCATCTTTCCAGGTTTCTGATATTTTGCAATGCAAGAGTTGTGTGCATACTTTCTCTTCTCTGATAGAGTATAAGCTTTTGGAAGGCAGTATGCCACATATGGGACCAGAAGTGATAGAATCTGAAAACCCATCTCAAGAAAAAGAAGGGAAAGAAAGCTATTCATGGATTCTGTAACTGTCAGTGTTTGTGGAAACAAAGGAAGAGGTCAGAGAGTTTAAAAAAAAATCTTAAGCAAATTCAGTTTATGTTTCTTTTCATATTTGTGTCCCCTAAAAAAAAGGAGTATTGACAGAATAGGTACTTAAATACTCACTGAATAACCTAGTTTTCAGAAATAAGAATAAACATAGACCTTACCGTGCTACTTGAAAGTCTGACCAATCTTAGCACTGATCTGAATGTGGGACCAAAATGAACTGTAGATTTCTGGCTATTTTGAAACTGGTCCTAATACAGTACATAATTTATTGAGTATTTATATAAAACAGATCCTGCAAAAGAGGTGCTCTGAAATAGTATAACAACTACACTTTATAATCCTTTCCAGAAGAATCTTATCTGTACATAGTCACTACAGCAAAAGCCAGCTGGAAATGGCGATCTTTTGATGCTTGTTTCTGAGCCATCTCCCCGCTCTGTCACTCCCACAATGACCACACCGAGAACTTTGGAAATAACATCTTGAGTTGGAAGCACTTTGCAAACCATAAAGGGCAAAGCAAATGTTAGCTATAATTATTACTATTCAGAAAATGCTTCTGCGAAATGCCTGTGGCATGAATCTCCCAATTTGAGAAGGGGAGTCTGGCATGCCTCGGTTGCTGCCACACGAGTTCTTTTCTCTTTATATTCAGGAACGGACTGCAGGGACCTGCCCTCTGTGGCAAATGACTTGTTTTGTAAATGTCAATGATTTGAAAATATTTCTAGGAGAGATTCTCACTACATACAAATCAGAGGCTCAGCCAGAATGCTCTGATACTCAAGGCCAACAGTGAAGTGACTTTTACATAAGGATTTTCACTCTACCCTTACTTTTCAAGGAGGGCTTCCAAATGGTGAGTGGATACCTTTTAAACTAGTTCCCTTGCTCCGCAGAATAAAGGAAACTCAGATTGGAGCCTGTAATTGGCAAACTTTTAGTAGCTATTTGTGCATTAGTTCATATCATTGTTCATAGAACGGATTTAAATGTGCATCCATTAGCACAGAGTTCTTAAGTTGTTGGTTCTAAATTTATCCTTAATCCTTTTGGGAGTGAGTCTGTCTATGGTTCACACTGTGGCTTCCTGGTCTGAAAGAAAAAACAAAACAAAACAAACAAACAAACAAAAAGTAATCCTCTAAGAGGTATAGAAAAGCACTTTCTATCTTGTAGCTTTCTCAAAAAATTTGAGAGCATGCTTAAGCTGCCTGCTCCCAGCATGATGCCACATGCAGGACCAGAGGTGATAGAATCTGAAAACCCCTCTCAAGAAAAAGAAGTGCAATAAAGCTATTCATGGATTCTGTAACTGTCGGTGTTTGTGGAAACAAAAGAAGAGGTCAGAGTGTTTAAAAAAAAAAAATCTCAAGCAAATTCAGTCATTTAGATAAGCACTCTGCCCCACTGGTCTGAGAAATGAGGCACAGAGGCGTCACAGCCATAGGGTACTCACTGTCCTGCTTCTGTCCTTTTCTGCTCTAACTCCCTTCAACATATACTCATGGCTATGAGTGTGGATTTTTGTTTTGGAATATTACCAGAAAACACACAAAGTGCTCCACAGTTGAGAAAATGACATTGTCTAAGCGTTGGGACCATCACCCATCAAGAGAAGATCCAATAACCAATGGAATTCGAGACTGGAGAAATCCATCCACGTGGATGCATCAGGCTTCCCATTTAGGAGACAGCCTAAAAAGTAGCTGTGGCTGCTCCTTCCTGCGTCTACTTAAAATTTCACATTGTGGGATTAAAGAAAAGGTTGACTTTTAGTTTTTGGGGAGTTCTCCATACTTCTTTTCATAGAGCTTGTATTAGTTTGCAATCCCAACCAGCAGAGCAAAAGTGTCCCCTTCACTCCACATCCACGCCAGCATCTGCAGATTGGGGATTTTGTGATGTGGGCCATTCTCCCTGGAGTTCCGTGATATCTGAGAGTGGTTTTATTTGCATTTCTCTGATGATTAGAGGCGAGGAGCATTTTTTTATGTGTCGTCCATTTATCTGTCATCTTCAGAGAAGTTTCTGTTCAAATAACTTGCCCACTTATAAATGGGGTTGTTGTTTATTCTTCTCTTGTTGATTAATTTGAGTTCTCTGTAGATTCTAGTTATCAGCCCATTGTCAGATTTACAGCATGCATATATCTTTTCCCAATCCGAAGGCTGTCTGTTTGCTTTAGTTGTGGTACCCTTCACTGTGCAGAAGCTTTTTAGCTTGATCATGTCCCATTTATTTATTTTTGGTGTTGCTGCAATTGCCAAGGGGGTCTTCTTTATAAAATCTACTCAGAAGAAAAAAGATCGTTTTAGCACAAAGCCGTTTGCACTAGAATGTTTATTGCAGCTCAATTCACAATTGCCAAGTGCCTGTCAACCCATGAATGGATTAACAAATTGTGGTATACCATGGAGTATTTTTCAGTCATAAGAATAGATGAAGCTTTTGCATCTTTTGTGTTTACCTGGATGGAGTTGAAACACATTCTTCTTAGCAAAATATCACAAAAATGGAAAAGCAAGCATCCAATGTACTCAATACTAATATGAAACCAAAATGTAAATAACTTCACGCCCACAAGAAGAAAAACACAAGTGTAAGGTAGTGATGGGAGGGGAGAGGAGGGAGGGGACTGGCGGGATCTCACCTAATGTACACAATGTGATGGTGTTCAGCACGCCCCCTGGGTGAAGGGCCCAAGTACAACTTGAACTTCACCTTAGAAATGAAAACAATGTGACCTAAACATGTATGCCTTCATATTAATCTGAAATTTTTTAAAAAGAAAAAAACCATTTTTAAAAATAATAAAGAAAATCTCACATTCTTGGTTTCCTGCCACAACCTAATCACTCAGATTTAAAATACTAATTGAATCATTTTTAATCTTCCAGAGTGTAGCTCTAGCTCAACTATATATCTATCCTTTTCTTGTACATTTTAAGGCGAATAATAGTGAAATTACAGTGAAGCTCAGATAGGGTGATCATGAACTTATCTTCCAACCAAGATAATTTTGAAAGTGAAAGACTTGCTATTAATAATTTCCCAGGGAAAACAGGAGTACACTAGCCCTGTCCAGAAAATTTCTCTTTTATTTACTTTTTCTCTCTTAATTCCTCCTATGAAAGAAAACTGTGAAAGGCCTTGTAATGAGGCAGGAAGATTATTGGTTGTCTTCAGTAGCAAACTAAGTATCATGTAAACACATCCTTTTGGATTAGCTGGTTTTTCAGGGTTTCTGCAAATTTCACTGTCTTTAAACAATTGTATGTCTCTAAGACATGCAGACCTGATAGCAAAGGAGATGATTCTTGTCCATAGAGATGCAGATAAATCTTGTCTGGTAGAAATGTCATTGATTTCCTCCTCTCCCTCTCAAATAAGCCAGTTTTGCACCTGTTTATTCATCCATTTCAGCATTCCTTATTGGTTATATATGCAGGATACTTTGAATTCACTGTTGAATATACCACAGTTTCTTACTTGTTTTGTCATTAACGAGTTAAATGAAATCTTTGAAATGTGTTTGACTTTTGTTGACATCTATAGGACTTATCCTTTTAAAATATTCCTGAATATTTTAAAATTTCATTAAAATTTCTTTAAAATTTCTTTAAAATTTCTTTAAATTTTTAAAATTTATTTAAAATTTCTTTAAATTTATTTAAAATTTATTTAAAATTTCATTTATTTCTTCTCTTCTTTTTTTTCCTTCTTAGGTCATCCAGGGGCCAAGTCATTCTCCATTTTACCATAATAGTGGTGCCTTTGTGGCTAAAGGATTGCTATCTTCTGAGGTCAATTAATATATACTGAGTATTTGCTTGGTTCCAGACCTGAATATGATACTACATAGAGAAAAGATTATGAGCAACCACAAGTGGAAACAGGGAGATCACTTGGGATTCTCTCGTGGTAGTCCCACTGGTGGATGATGGGCTGGAACCAGGATTAACTGCAAACAGATTGACTGAAAACAGAGGCAACCTTGGAGGAAGAGCTGACAGGATTGACTGGTGGAATGAATGTGACCAGAAGTCATCCCCCAGGCTTTGGTATAATCAACAGGGTAAGTGGTGGTGCCAACTTCTAGATATTGGAAACATTGGGTTGGGATTGAACCCATTTCCCCAGTTGCTGAGCGGGTGGGCAGCTGAGAGCTTGCAGCTGAGGGCTTCCGTCCTGCTGATAGACCTTGGCTGACCAAGGTCATGCAGTCCCCTTCTTTATCCAATGGCTGGTTGATATGGAGATAGGTCCTGGCCCTACTGTGCCAGTTTGATACAGTTCTGCATGGCCATTCAGCTCTGGGTTGCCCGCTGGAACAACCTGAAGCTTTTATCGTCATAGCAGCAACTTCTCCCTGGGCCTGACTCTGCTGTCTCCACATCCTCACGGGTGTGGATACTAAGGATGCTCCCTAGTGAATTTCTGCCTGCAAATCTCCATCTCATAGTCTTCTTCCCAGGATCCCAACCCACAACAAGGAGACAGAGTTCAAAAATCAGGAGTTTTCTCACACATCTTCCACACTCCTGTAGATGGGTGTCTAAAGTAGAGGTCTGATCCTCTCTGCTCATTCTCCTCCCACCCCATCTCACCCGCACTTACCTTCCAAAAAGAAATGAAAGGCCTTCTAGTGTCCACTGCCCATCTCCAACAAGACATCAAGACATCCATCTCACGTTCTGGCCTTTATTATTTTCAGCCTCTTCTTTTACCGCTGTGTAACTTCCCATCATTACTTATATTTTAAATTGCAGTACTTATTCAGTGTTTTCTGGAAACTGTTCATTTTCTCACCTCTCCCCTTTTATTAAAGGGCTTAATAATCCTACTTACAACTTTTCTTTCAGTACCCATATTCCAAAACCTTGTTCAAAATTGTACTCCAAAATCTACCAATCTTTTCACTAACTTTCCCCCCATTTTATCTAAAGGACATGTCTCCTTTTTCTGTCCCCATGAAGTACTCTCTGCTAGTTGTGTTTTTTATCTATCTGTTGTCCTAGTTATGCCATGAGCTCCTTGGAGGCAGAGAATGCCTGGATAACACAGTGCCAGGAGCATCCAGTAGGATTAAGACTGCATCTTCTTCAGATGAGCCCTATTAATTCTCAATCTTTATGTTTCTAACAGGAATAGAGAGAATGCTCTTTGTTCTAGATTTGGTGTTGGGCCCTCAATTGCTTCATCTTTCCCTTCTTCAGAGGTGGGCAATTAAATGAAGAAATGAATATGAAGAATGACCTTCTCCCGTGTACTCTTGACCTAGATCTGGCTCTGGAGAACTCTGAATGATTTTATTCCTTTCGTCTGACTCCACCTGGTCCTTTTTATTTCTCAGTGACAAGACATCTAGTGCCAAGCATTTCCAGATCAAATGGAATTTTACAGTATAAGTGTGCTGAAGAGAGTCTCTCTTATCCCTTTCCTGTCCATCCTCCCTTATTCCCACGACTATCCCCTTATACCCATCCTCTTTGGGTATTGTAAATGTGTGATCCCCTCACTCCTAATTTGGTGACACTTATAAAAAGATGAAGAACATGCCATCATCTTTCTCCATGCCTCCCTTCCCATTTTCTCATTTATGGTAGAGCCTCTCTGCCTTGAATTTTTGGGAGGGCCTTGAGATACCATCTTTATAAGTATCTTCCGAAAAAACCTGGAGCAAAGGTAGAAGACTTGATATGTGGCCAACTTCTGGGTTTCAAAAAATGCTTATCAATGGGAGGACTGGAGTAAAGACGGGAGGAATGAAGGAAGGGAGGACGAGACAGGGAGGATGAGAAGGAAAAACAGTCAGATCCAGAGTTTCATTCTCACTGCCTCTCAGGCCTATAGAGGTTGTGAGAACATCTTTGTTCATACAACAGGCTTGTTCAATAGGAGTAATTTTAGGGGCCGGAGGAAAATACAAAGCAGTGAGTATGAGAAATTAGTACTTCAGATGCTTCATCATACATCTTTAATAGAAAATCACGTTAAAAAATGATTCCAGAAAAAACCGAATTTTTCTCAGAAAGATTTATTTTCAGATGGTAAGATTACTTTAGACTTTCTTAAAATCTCTGAATCGAGGAAAGACTGATTTTGATGATAGAATTATGTACTTCCTTTATAGGGACCTAAGTCTATTGAACATAAGGTTAAATAGAAAATTAGTACCTCAGAATTTTCTTACCCTTTAAAAATATACAATGTTTCCATGCCCTTTTGATGACAAGTGTCAGTGGCATAAAAAAGTTAAAGGAACAAAATGCCTAATAAAAACTCATTACAATTTGAAATCCACTAGTTCTGAAGTTATGATAATTTTGGCAGTTGATGTTTTATTTTCCATTGACTGTGATAAAGTATTTTGAAGCTATGAAATGTACAAATAGGTATTGAGGAAAAATAGGTCACTCTTTAAGGGAAGCAGCTTCTGGAGTATTGTGCAAGAAACTCATTACTGACAAACAATTTTTTTTTTTTGAAAATGTAATTATTTTCAAGCTCATTCAAATGAATCAGTTTAGATGGACATGTCTATGTCGTTTGGCGTGGCTAATTGAGGTTCTCAGCAGCCTGGTCAAGTACAAAGACTCCTGCATGCTCTTCATGTCTCACTTAGGGGCATCAAATGCTGTCTCAATTATCCATGAGCTGCAGAAAATCCAATCCCTGGAGAGCCCATCCCTGCCACCCTTTCAGGACCACTATCAATCCCAGGGTAAGACAGGGTTCGAGGGCCCATGGAGTGAGACTAGAAGGAGAGAGTCAGGCGAAGGCTGAGAGGACACAGCTGGTCTGGTCGGTTTAGTTACTACTTGAACTTTACCTCCTGTCTCCCATTCTTTTTTTTTATATATAATTTTATTAAATCATAACTGTGTACATTAGTGCAATCATGGGGCACAGTGTGCTGACTTCATATACAATCTGAAATATTTCGGTCGAACTGTTAAACATA
The DNA here is from genome assembly GCA_963574655.1 of Perodicticus potto. Lineage (NCBI taxonomy): Eukaryota > Metazoa > Chordata > Mammalia > Primates > Lorisidae > Perodicticus > Perodicticus potto. The sequence goes on from CAUYRH010128991.1 coordinate 43,849, forward strand.
GCCTTATGGTATTTTCTTAATCACTATATGAAGAAATTGATATTCTACATTTAATAAGTTTCACCAGTACCCTTCTAAGATGCACCATTCCCATTCTTATAGTTTTGTGAATTCGACAATGATCTAAAAGTGCATATCTAGAGTGGTTTAGAGCTATTGATTTAGGAGATTGACTTTTGAATTAGTAATGTTATTTTGAGTCATGGGTTATGTTGACTATTGTTGTTTAAGATAAAGATTAATTATTGTTGTTTAAGATAAGGGTTAACACAGTTTTTGCTTTGAATTTTCATGTATAAAACTGTTGTTTTGGATATGGAAGAACAGAACAGTCTTAGAGAGGCTACTCTGACTGTTCTCCAGAGTCACCGGCCTTTTGACAGTTTGGTGGGCATATCCCAGTCTCTGCATGTTGGCTGACAGTGTCAAGCACCCAGCCCCTCTTCTCCCAGTAACAAGCTTACTGATCTTTGATTGGCAGTAGACACTGCCCATGGTAAGCCCCAAACATGCAAGCCATTATTATGTACTTCTATGCCAAGGACCTACATTTTCTGTTGGGATATCACCTCGTGTTTCTATTTCCGGTCCTAGTTCTTTCCTCTGTCCCCAAGTCATTCCAGAAGTGCCTGGTGTTCAGTACAGCTCTGTTGGCCCGAATGTGAATAAATCACGTATTGTGGACAAAGGACTTCATTGTTAGTAGGTGTGTGAGACTGTGAATCAATTCAGGAGCAACCTTAAGAAAAAAAATTTTTCCTCTCCCTCTCTCTCGTGACATTTAAAGAAATGGTGAAGGTTTTCTCAGGAAGCCCCCAGCCACCACGTTCAGGTGTGGGGGTCACCAGCCAGCAGGATGCACGGCCACGTGAACACACCGTCTCCATAGCCCACCATGCCAGACCTCAGCGGTCTCCTTAGAAACCAGCTCCTCTGCACAGTGAGTCATGGCAGCAGGAGGAGCTGGGCAGTGAGTCACATCAGGGAACGGCAGGCCAGCAGATGCTGGTATATTTCACTGATTCATTTCCACCTACTCCAACCCCTGTCTGAAGAATGAACTACACAGAGTCCATTCATCCCGCCTGTCGCCTCTCAGTGCTACATGCTTACCCTGTTTCTCTGAATGGGGGCCCCACGGCGGTGCTGGGCACTGGACAGCTCAAGCAACCCTGCATTCTGGACAGGGACACCCAAGGGAGGAGCTGTCACCCACATTGTTGTCCCTGATTATCAAGTTAACTTGATGGACTTCAGGCTGGAAAATTTTTTGACCAACACTCATACTTCTCTATCCTCTGAATATTCTGTCTACAGTGGAAAAACTGCTGTGATTCTCCACACATTTTTTTTTTTTAATGTGATCACATGTAGTTGAACTTTCTTGCTTTGGAAGGGTAACGGATTCATTTTCCACACTGAATTGATTGGGAGATGACCCTGTTAACAGGGAGAGGCTGAGGAGAAGGGAAAAGTGGGGAGTTAAACGCAGCTCTGAACACTTTGGAGAAATCGATAAATATTGACAGGCAAGGGAGCAGGGGAGGGAGAGAGGTTTTACTCAGCCTCAACTAATACCTACTTATGATACCAAACAGCAATTTGTCACCAGCCTGGCGACTCTGGCTTTCCATCCCCTAGCAAAATCCAGGCCTCTTCCCAGTAGCCCTGGGAGAAACAGCACAGGATTCAGGGCTACAGGGAGAATCAGAACACCTGGGATTTGTTAACAATTGAACTTGCTTCCATCTTCCTCAGATGTAGACGGGGTGTTAGTAACAGAGCAAACTCCAGGCACCTTGCTCGGCTCTTTGGGGCTGTGGCCGTACATCTTCCAGACTTCACAAGTACATGCAAACACGCTGACCTGACAGATCGTTCTTATTCTTGTTCATTTTGTAAGTCTTTTTACATGTTTATGCCAGAGCGAGCAGAATGATACAGGATCTTAGAAATTGCTCACAGGTTCCAGGGAGGATTACCAGAACACAAAAGCCCAGCTGAGGCTGTCTACTATTGCTACCTTGTCCACTAGATTCTCTCAGACCTTGAGGAAGAGATGGAAGAGATTAGAGAAAGATAAATCAGAATGCTATAACCCTGTGCTGAGTCACAGCTCTGCGGTTCTTTTATATTGCCGAAGGCTGCCTGCAAAATCTCCTGTTTGCTTGTGGCTAGAATAAGGATTTGTACCTGAGTCTCAGGACACATCCTGTCTAGCCCTTTGTCCTGTGATTTCAAACCATATGGGATTTCTCTCCAAATACTGTGGAAAATACTCTCTATATTCCAAGTCTTTATTTTTTCTAATTTGTAAACATTATTCTACCTGTGTATCAACAAATTGAAGATTTAAATATTAAGTGAGTGTCCCTAATTTTGAGTAAGTCACAAGGCTAAGCTCAGTGGAAAGGAAATGAGTTTTCTAAGACATGGGCTCTTGCTTTGGGGTAGCGGTTATAAGCTAATAATAATAGGTAACATTTATTGCACTTGATCTGACCCAGACATTTGACATTGATTATCTTATTTATTCATTTAATCTTTGCAGAAACTGTGTGTGTGTGTGATTTATGGTATTATATTGGATTAAAAAATCACAGTAAATACTTCTGGTACTGTTGAAAGTTATTCCTGCAGGTAAATACCTTTGATCCCATATTTTAAAAATTAAGCTATTAAAATAAACACAAATTAAAATGTAAGAACGTGAGTGGCTTGTAGTAAAACTTGGTCAGTTTCATCATGATTTTATAGCTGTAGAAACTGAGGCTCAGAAAACTGAAGTATAATGACTGAAGCCCAATTGGAACTGAGACTTTCTGAGTCCAAATTTGAGCATTTTCCTTAATGCCACATTGCTTCCCTGTTCTGGTTTTGGAAACAACACAAATTCTTGAGACGTTAAATAAAACTATAAAATTTAGTGTTAATTCAGGACATGCTACAAGATAGCAGAAAATAAATTCCCAAATGTGCAAGTGAGGTGATGTAGTTCCTATCAAGAGGAACCCCAGCAAACATGAACTAGGCCTCAAAGGACAGATAAAATCTGGACACCAGGAATGCACTGGTGGAGGTGAGTATTTTTCAAGCTCACCTCTAAGGAAAAACAGTAGTATAATGTTTGAAGTCTTTTATGCATAGCAAAGTATCTATGGAATGAGATGCCTGATGGGTTTGCCTATGATATTTAAGCAAAAGCAAAACAAGTAAATCAACAAATTAGGGAGGGCAGACCAGACAATGTTGGTCAAATACTATCAGACATTTAAGTCAGACATTTAACTTCAAGTAGGTGAATTAGTGGGTAAACGAAAGTTTATTGCTCAATCTTCTTTTCCTTTGGGAATATTTGTAATGTTTCATACTAAAATCTTCACAAGGAAAGTGCAATGTCCACACTAGCCACTGTATAAGAGAGGAAGTCCATCTCTAAGAACTATGATAAGAAATCCACCTTAGGCCCAGTGTGGTGGCTCATGCCTATCATCCTAGCGCTCTGGGTGGCCCAGGCTCAAGAGCAAGAATACGACTCTACTAAAAATAGACAAAAGCATCCAGGTATGGTGGTGCACACTTGTCATCTCAGCTACTTGGGAGGCTTAGACAAGGGGATTGCTCGAACTCAAGAGTTTGAGGATGCCGTGAACTATGCTGATGCCATGGCACTCTACCCAGGGCAACAGTGAAACTCTCTCTCAAAAAAAAAAAAAAAAAAAAAAGAAAAGAAACCCACTCTAAATTTTTCAACAGGCCAGTCCATTTAAAGATGATAAACACCAGTAACAGGAAAACAGAATGTCCTCACGGAATAGTCTAAAGTTCTATATCTTAACCACAATGAAGTGATTTGAATGAAGGCAAACCTAAGGAGAAAGACAGAATTCATATACCAAAAGATTGATTGCATTGCTCAAAGGCGTAATTCACAATATGGAGGCAGAGACAGGTGATGTTTACTAATACATCTGATATATCTCAATTATTTCTCTAGTTAGTTGCTCCTTCTCTTCCTTGCTGCTCTCCTTTTATGCCCAGTGAGTTGCTTATCTTGATCTGTCTCCTCATTTTGATTCTAGCCTGAGAACGCAATCCTTATTTCAGTTTTAATAGAATTCTATTTTTATTTCTATTCAAAGCAAAGCACTGCACAGTGTCAGGATCATTATGATTTTCCTGCTTGCTTTATTTCTCTTTAATTGGAAGTGCCAAATGATTTAACCTCTTGTTAGCATCTTGGTTATTTCCACAATTGATTGTATCTTCACCCAATCCTAGAATACAGCTATCCAAGGAACCTGTCTCAGAATTGGCCTGTGGGGTAAATTTGTCAATTAGTTTATTATCCCAACATTTTGAAAATGGAATCTGTGAAAATTTGGGGGCCAAATTTTATCAGCTCATCTGGGTAATGGTGAAGGCGTTGAAATTATTATTAACTTAATTGATAGGTTAACATACACTTGGGTATAACACATGCACCAGGGATTTAGGACTTAACAGTAGTTCATTATCTTGACATGATACCATATGCCAAAAAGCTACAAATGGTTTAGGAATAGTAACTCATTTTGGGAAAATATTGTTCAATGAAATTGGTCCCTGATGCCAAAAAGGTTCTGCTCAGCAGCCTACTGGGAAGCAGGACACACAGCAGGGAGTGAGCAGAGGGCAAACAAGTGACGTTTCATCTCGATTTATAGCCCCTCCTCATTGACAGCCCGAGCTCCGCCTTCTGCCCCATCTCATCTCCATCAGACCCCACCATCATGGAAAAATTGTCTTCCCTGAAACTGGTCTCTGATGCCAAAAAGTTTGGGTACCACTGCCTTAAGGGATAGGGAATTCGTGCATAGGACAAATGTTTCTTGAAACTGAAACTAATGGAGTTAGGTCTGGGCATCGATTCTTTCCCTCATGGCATCTAAGTTTCTCAGTATGTATCTGCTCCACACGCCTCTCTCCAAAGGTTCTTTTCCAGCGGTATTGTAACCATCAAGATACAAACTAGTACCAGCTCTAGCTACATTCCTTATTAAGCATTGTCTATGCATCAGAAGATGTTTTAAATATTTCGCAAATTTAACTTATTCGATCCTTGTGAAAACTTCCACTGACCTTTGACTTGCACATCGATTAGTTTCACTGGGATCCAGATTTAAACATATGATATGAGTTTATCTTGGGTTCTGCATGTAACTCACCCAGCCTCTCCATTTCCCAGTCCAGGTTATGGAAGGCAAGGACCTGATCGTGCAAACTCAATGGGTGAGCCAGGCTGCACAAAGTCAGTCAGTTCTTTGACTTCTCTTCCACCAACTAGGAACCTCTGAATGTTCCAGGACTGTAGGCAGTTCACTTTGTGCAAGATATTGGCCAAAGCTAGGCATACTTGTGGGGAAGATGGAATCTCTAACAGGGATTGGGGGGAGGGGATAGCTACTGTTGACACCAGAAGGAACAGGGGAAGAAGCAGAATTTCACTTGTCTAGGAAGTTGATCTGTAATCTAGGAAACCTTCTGTGCATGCTGGAACTTGCTCACCCCTGGGCTGAGAGAGGCATGAATGTGACAACTAAACAGGCCTCAGAGAGTGTATGTTGGGGCCTGATGCTTAAGTAGGTGGATCAAGGGGTTACTTACATAATGTGACTTGAGCAACCTCAAAAGATTCACTTCTCCCAAACTTTGTCTCCCATTGGCTATAACTATGCCTTACATCTACCAGCAAGAGTCCCTCCGGGTTAAAGCAGAAGAAAAGGAAACCCGTACTTGCCTCTGTGTCCAACACTCTGACCTTCCCACGCAGCTTGCAGCAGCAGCATCACAGCCTCTTAGCTCCCCCAGGGGTCGTGCTCCTTTTCATCTGGTCAGAACCACTCTCCACTCTTAAACCCCTCTGATGGTCAACTAATTTCCATATGCTCTTCAGTCCTCAGAAGATACTGACTCTGCAAGTGTGGGCCCACTAGTCCCATATTCTGGCCAGGGTTCCTCATCAAAGCTTTTATAATATCACGTAGTCACGTTTCATGCCCGCCATGACTTTGGACTCTCTTCTGAATCCTTGGTAGAAGGACCTGATGATCATCCTGACTATATAATCAAATCCAACACAGTGTCTGATACATGTCAATTGTCAATATGTACTTGTTGAAATGAATCAAATTAAAATAAAACTGTTTATTTGTAAGGTTCCATTTTAATTATTACCATTAAACCACAGACCCAATTTACTTCATAGATTCCCTAGAAGGACATAAGGGGTGGGTCCTGAGTCAAATGCATTTACAATGCATGGGCAGAACAAGGGTATTACCTAGAAAACCTAAAACCAGGGGAGATAAAACCTGGAGGACTCTCTTGGTTGGTAAACTGTGGAGGAAGAGGGCACCTGAAGGTGAAGGTTGCATACCAAACAACTCTACTCATATCTAAATTAGCCCCAATTTTTTCACAGGCTTATTCGGGGTCTTCCATGACCACTGTAGCAAAACCCAGTTGGTCTGCTGGTTCCACTGGAGGAAGATGTCCCATAAAGCAGCCTGGATGAGGGTGACACAACCAGAATTGAGACTAATTCTTTATGCTAAGTCTATAAAAGGGAGGAGTGACAGTCTTTGGTTAGTAGACTATCATTTCCATATTCCAAGTAGGTGATTAATCCCCAGAAATAGACACTACGTGGGAGGCAGTCAAGCCCTTTTGGGCCTTTTCTCCATTTCTCTAGCCAAGAAATGTACAAGTATTAATCAAATAGAACAGACAAGAATGTTTTTCTGAGGAAAATAGATGAGAACAATCTCAAGGAGATTCAGTTTTTCATAAGACACAGTAAGTAGATTTGAAACGAAGAGAAATGCTTGATGCTTGATAATCACTCATTTGTCTTCAACTCAGTTTCACCTTCATGTTTTAGAGAGCTTTTCCATAGGTTGTGTAAGCAGTGGCTTAAACTCGTAAAGTCTCACCCAAGTGGGTGATTGAGTTTCTTTTTAATTTGTCCCAGCAAGAGACTACGTTTGATGCCCCCAGTCTTACAGTTACACTGAGAAATTGGATTTGAAGATGTTACAACATAATAACCACGGTTGACAGGCTGGGTGCTGTATGGCGGTCCCTTTTATAAGGTCTTTATTAATAAATGTTCTCTGAATGTGATCACGTGGAAAGAGGAGGGGAATAGATATGGGAAAGGAACAGCACAGAGGTAAGAGTGATGGAGAGGGTCAGGAAAAGCAGGAGTGGAGTCTACTGACCTTCCCCTCTTCCCTAGGCCAGACGCCTTATAGTGCTCCCCTAGTTTTCACGGGGAGCTTTCCCAGCTCTCCCAGAGAGGAGCCTTTATCCCAAATCCTACAAATTTAAGGTTTGAAGAGTGAGAAACGGAATGTAACTAGATTCTAAAAATATATATTCAGCAACTTAAAGTTAGAATGGGAAGAAAACCTATTTCAAGGAGAACTGCCTCCCTGACTGACTTTTAAAAATATAATTTTACTACTTTTATCTCGTTTTATTGATGGACTATAGAGGAAAGATAACTCTGGCCACAGAAAATAGTACTTTTTTGTAAATTACATTTGTGTTTTCAAATGTGTCGGGAAATACTTTTTTTTTTGGCAAAGCTGAGAGAAAGACAAATCAGTAAAGATTTTTTTTTTTTTTTTTTGAGCTTGGGCAAAAGTCTTTGTGGCAGAAAGACTTGAAATCCTAGCACTAGGAAATATCTTTGCAGATTCTGGGGTCGGATGCCCTTTGAATCTTCGTTTTGGCAAGCATGACTAGAGCCCCTGAGGACGAGGATTCAGACTTTTGTTCATGCTGTCTCTGGTAAAAGGTATTTAGAGGAGTTGCCATTAGCATTCCCTGCACCGTGTTCCCCCAGAAGCCGGTAAGCGAAGGGCCTCACAGCCTGCCACCTTCGCCTCTTTGGAAGGAGCTGGCAAGCCTCTGAATAGGAGGGAGGAAAGAGTCTCCCTTTGATCATGGATTCCGAGAATAGCTGAGCAGCCTGGGTCTGCTGAAGGCTCCCCCACTCCCTCCCTGGAAGACTGCTTCCAGGAAGGACAGAGGAGAGAGACAGCAATACCGCTGTCGAAGCCCCTGAGAGGTGTGGAATTGGACACAGCTCGTGAGCAACTGCCTTTCACCTCAAAGGATATTATCATGCAATCTCTGCTTCATGGGAGAAAGAAATCGCCCGTGAGGATGGCTGCTTGGGATCTGATTTCAGGTGCTAAGTGGTATCGCAACTTGCTGATTACTCAGAGTAAGACCTGGGGAGGATAGGGGGCAGAGATAATGAAAGGAAAAGAGTTGTTTAGTTTTATCTAGAAGTTATCTTTTAACTAAAGTTGTCACCTTTCACCTGCATGTGATGACATTTTCTCTCTAGAAATTAAGAACATCTTTTGCTGGAGTCAGACTTCCAGGGCATATGACTTTGGGTAAATTACTTAACATCTCAGCAACTCAGTTTAAAATAGAGATGCCAATATTATCTGCTCCTTGGGGCTGTTGGGAAGATTCAATGAGATAATGCCCAAGACACGGACAGGCTTGGATGTGGCTTTTTCTTTTTTTAATCTTTGCGGAGACATCCCCTCTACTTGTGAGGTGGCTACAGCTCTGTGCCCAGGGCCCTTCATTCTGTGTCTAAGAATATCTGAGAAGGAGCAAAAGAGTACACGTATCTAGTGTGTGTCTGCAATAAAAATAAAAACGTACACAAAGAAGGAAAGAATATGAACGTTGATGTTGTTTACAAAGGCCAGAAAACTCTCAGAGCTTTGAAAAAAAATAAGAATCCCTGGAAGGTATTTGATAGAGTCTACAGAAGTGATAAACACAGCGCCAGTGAGGCAGCAGTTAATCCTGACCGGTCATTTCCCTGGTGTAGGGCCGTGATGATTCTGCAGACCATCAATACTCAGCAGACTCGTTTTATTGTAAGTTTAATTTGATGACTTCACTAAATTCTGTTATTAATTCTCAGCCTTCTGCTGCTCGTGTATCATGGCCACCTGTTCACGATTTTTCAAAACGATAGGACATATTGTTCAATATCCACCCAGCAGGAAGGGACATGATGTCTCCTGAGCTGTGATGACAACAGGCCAGTGTGGAGGGAGAAGGGGGGCAGGCCTGTGGGGGCTGGTTTGGGAACGAGAGGCTGATACTTCCCACTAATCCAAGGGGTCTGCTCATAGTCACCTCATATTTCACATAGCCCAGTAGGAGGATGAAATCTTTTCCAGGTCCTTCAACCAAGGGAATTAAATCAAAGAAATGGGTGACAAAGGTAACCAGGAGTTGAGCTGGCAAAGAAGAGACGGTAATAACACTGGGAATAGCAGCATGGGAAGGCGCTGAAGCCCCTGCTGCTGGAATGACAAGAGGATGGGGTGACATTCCCAGAACCTGAGTGGGGCAGCTACCCACAGGAAAAAAGACCAAGGGAGACGGTGGCAGTAGGTGGAAGTTGGGACCTGACAGAGAGAGAGGCTGCTGGCCAGAGTTGCAGCCGTGAAGGAGATGCAACTACCGCCAGCTCTGGAGATGCATCCAAAGTCAAGTACGATGGGAAGAAATAGCCTGTATTTTTCCCCTCCTCCTGCCTTCCACCCTTCTGCCAGTGCCTCCCAAGGCCAAAACTACCTGAATGCCAGTCACAAGGCAGAAGCAGGGAAAGGGGCAGAATGACGCTGAGAGCAATTACAGCAGTGCATCAAGTTCTATTGAAACACTTGGTAAGAACTGGCCTGTGGCCTGTGAGTGAAGCTGAAAACCCCCACACAGGAAGGCCACTGGGAAATGAGAACAGCCAGGTCGTACTCCAGCCCCGGCAGTCCTAGGCATCCAAGCCCCCACGGGTCAAATATGAGAAGCTCCAGGTTGAGGAGACCTCACCCCTTGGTCTACAGTTCTCTATTATATTCTTTCTGGAAACACATGCATGTTAATGGATGGTTATCAGAGTTGAAATGGATAATAACATATAAATATCATGCAGTCTAATTTGCTTAAATTAACTGTCCTTTGTTTTAGATTATCCATTCAAAGCTTTTCCTTATCGTGAATAATTGAAAGTTACATCTCATTGTTCTCAGAATAATTAACTTCATGGATTTCTGATTCTGCTAGTAATATGGCTTTGTAATAAGAATATGTTGAATTGGTGTAGATCTTTACAGCGATGGCACACACTCATGTACATTATCCCATCTTGCTTTATTCCCCAATAGTCTGAAGTGAAGGGGACAGAGCTAGCATTTGATGAGTACCGAAGATGTGCCAGGCTTTGTGTCAGGAATTTACGAAAGATTAATTAATCATCAGAACAACCCAATCAGGCTGATATTATTGTTCCCATTTTACAGATGAGAAAACTCACATGCGAGAATGAACTGTCCTGTTTCAGATCATACAGCCAAGACCAGAGACCTACGATGGTAAAAATTCACATACACCCCCCAATACATAGTGTGCAATACTTGTTACATATGTTTATATACGACATCTAGACACATACATAATAAATTTTATAAATGTGCATATATTTATATGTAAATTTGTTATCTGTGATTTTTATAAAAGTTTATATTTATAATTTACTTATTTAGAAAAACTTAGTATCAGAACCATTTGATGTCACATGTGCTGCTTAGAAACCACAGGAGAAAACAATAAGACCTTAGAAGTGACGTTTGCAATGGTTCTAGTTTTGTATATTCAAAGGTGGGTTAGCTTTGAGCCTAATTTACCACCTGTAAAATAGGGATAATATATATTGAGTTGAAGCATATGGCAAAAATGACGTTATAATTGTGCCTCTCCATATATACTAGGAAATCAAAGTTGTTATTGCAGTTGGTGTATTTCATTGCACAATAGTTGAACACTGTACCTGCCACTGTGTGAGGCGTGATTTCTGCCTCACATTTCATCAGGAGCGCACACAACGCTGGAGTGTGCGCCTTTGACATTGAGAGCTGTGGGTGCTCTCTGTGCTCAGAAGCTTCCTACCTGGTGCTTTCATTTTTGTTTGGCAGAGTTTAGTCCAGGAAAATGTTCTTAGGATCCGAATGTCAGAAAGTGGGCACATTATTGGTGTATAACACTGACTAACGTAAGGCAACTCTGTTAGAACTGGATAAAAATAATAAAAATTATGATAATAATGGTAAAATCACAATAACAAGCCAGTTTGTAGAATTCCAGCCACAGCTCTACAAGGCAAAGTCTTGAGAGTGTCCCACAGGGATCACTGGCTCATACTGTATCATTAATCACTTTCTAATTACAAGATTGATAACTAAATTTATATTCTAGGTATACAGCCTAAGTAATTGAAATCAAGGTCTCAAAGAGATATTTGCACACCCACGTTCACACTAGCATTATTTACAATAGCCAAAAGGTGGAAGCAAGTCGGATGTCCATTGACAGAAAAAAGGATGAACTAAATGTGACATATACATACAATAGAATATTTTTTCAGTCTTTAAAAGGGAAAGAGACTCTGGCATGTGCTACAGCATGGATGAATCTTGCAGACATTATGTCCAATGAAATAAGTTAGTTATAAAAGGACAAACATTGTCTGATTTTACTCATAGATAGTGTCTAGAGTTCACAGAAGCAGAAAGTAGAATGAGAAGTTACTGTTTAACAGGTACGAAGCTTCAGTTGTGCACCATTGACAAAGTCTTGGAGATGAATGGTAGTGATGGTTACAAGACAATGTGAATGTACATAACACCACTGAACCATACAGTTAAATATGGTTGACATGGTACATTTTATGTTATGTGTATTTTAGCACAATTAAAAAAATTGTTTTTCAGACAGAATCTCAAGCTGTGGCCCTGGGTAGAGTGTGGTGGCATCTTAGCTCATGGCAACCTCAAACTCTAAGGTGCAAGCAATCGTCTTTCCTCAGATTTTCTATTTTTGGTAGAGACAGAGTCTCACTTTTACTCAGGCTGGTCTTCAACTCATAAGTTCAAGCAATCCACCTGCCTTGGCCTCCAGAGTGCTGGGATTACAGGGTGAGCCACCGTGCCTGGCCACAATTTAAATTTTTTATAAAAATAATACACACACATGTTAATAAGATAATGGATTTTATCCATTAGTTTTACTGATCTTCAAAGTAGTATTTTCCATAGGCACAAAATACCATGTGAACCTCTGAAGGTGTTCACAATCTGATGATAGAAGGAAATGAATAATGAAAAGTTCTATTCCAATAACTTATGCAACTCTTTTCCCTATTTCCTTCCCCACATCAAATATTTGCTTTCAAAGTTTATATATCACTTTTGCACCACTAGTAGGAATTCATGCTAATACTTTTCTTTCGGAAAGAAGTTTGGAGAACACTTAGGGAACTAAAAGCAGACCTGCCGTTTGATCCTGCATTTCCTCCACTGGGTATATATCCAGAAGACCAAAAATCACTTTACAACAAACATATTTGCACCAGAATGTTTATTGCAGCTCAATTCATAATTGCCAAGTAATGGAAGAAGCTCAAGTGCCCATAGACCAATGAATGGATTAACAAATTGTGGTATTTGTATACCATGGAATATTATGCAGCCTTAAAAAAGATGGAGACTTTATCTCTTTCATGTTTACATGGATGGAGCTGGATCATATTCTTCTTAGTAAAGTATCTCAAGAATGGAAGAAAAAGTATCCAATATACTCAGTACTATTATGAAACCAATAAATGATCACCCACACTTTCATTTGAAAGATAAAACACAGCTGTAGTCTGGGATGAAAGAGGGAAGAGGAGGGGGGAAAGGAAAGGAGAGACTGGGTGGAGGGGGAGTAATCGGTGGGACCTCACCTGTGGTGCATATCCCAAGGGTACATGTCAAATCTATTAAGAGTAGAGCATAAATGTCTTAACATAATAATTAAGTAAGTGAGGTGGAGGCTATGTTAATCAGTTTGATGTAAGCATTCCAAATTTTATATAAAATCAGTACATTGTACCCCACAAATGCATTAATGTACACAGTTATGATTTAATAAAAAAATTAAGAGGCAAAGTTTATATATCCTGCAAGATGACTTTCAAATGCTACCTCATGCTCTGCTCATCAAGGAGAAGGTGACGGCCTTCTCAGCCCACTTGCATGTTGCAGTCCCTTGTAACTTTCAACATCAGTGTCCCTGAAAGGTCTAAGCGGTGGCACCAGAGATGATTGGAGCCGAGATGTTCAGGCCAGGTTTACTCAACGAGAATGTTACCAGATTTTCTCCGGTAGGTCTTCAGCTTTGGGGATTGGACGAATGAACCCACAGACCACAGATCAGTGGTAAGATAGAATTTATTAGACAGAAAGGAATACAGAAAAAGCACCAGAGCTGTTGGCAGAGGGAAAGACCCAAGTCAGAAAATCTCTGCCTGAGTCCTTTGTCTAGGGGTATATATATAGCCTAACCAGGGCAAGGTTAATGAATGTGCTGATAATTGAATAGATAACACAGTCCCTTCCACTGGAGGCAAAATGTCAGTGCTTTCCCTTTATGAAATTTCTCAGGCCTGGGAAACTTACATGAAATTGACCAGACCTAGGAAATGGGTCACCTGTTCACCCTTAAATGGGGGTACCCTGCACCCTGGCCACTCGCAGCGGCAGAGGCTGTGTGCGGCCCCAGACGGCAGCCTCACACCTGCTGCACTGTTCCCCGTAAAAAGCGGAAAGTAGAGGCAGCTCGGGCAGCAGTGCTGGCTGTGCCATGGTCCCCCTCTACTAACTAGGGACCCGCAGGCTTGTGTCATGCTCGCCACTCTCTGCGCACTTGGCTCTCCAGCCCTCGCCTCCTGGCGTCCCACGACACCAACTCCCCTAGGGCAGCGACGCAGAAGATGAGGCAGGTCCTCCTAGGCAGGCCGGTGCTGCCCATGCCAGAGCGCCATCTGCTCTGTATCAGGGAGGGTAACCCGCCTGGGCAGTACAAAGATGGTGTCTGCTTCTAGGGGCAGTTAGAGACTCCTTTTATATTGGCCTTAGGGGATGGGCAGATGCCACAGCTTGCCCAGAAGGTTAGGGTCCCTCAGCTATGGGGCTCCTAAGTCCTTTGTGTCTTTGTCTTAGCAGGAGAGCGGGAGGAGGGGAAGGGGAGTGTGTCCATGTGTGGTGGTGTTAGGCCCAACCGTCTTCATATTATGCTCACTAGATTAGAAGCCAAAATGAAAGAGCTACATTTTATCTTTTTTCGTTGTTCTTTTCTTTTGTTTGTTTGTTTGTTTGTTTTTGGCCAATTACCTATTTTATTAAAACCCTGAATTTTTTTTTTATTAAATCATAGCTGTATACATTAGTTTAATCATAAGGTACAATGTGCTGGCTTCATATACAATCTGAAATATTTTCGTCCAACTGTTCAACATAACCTTCATGGGATTTTATTTTATCTTGTTGTGTCTCATGGTGCCTACTGTAATATTAATACTCAAAAATATGTTTTATTAAAGCTATAGCATCATCAAACTACACAAGTCCAAAACCGGGGTGGAAAGGGGTGAGCAACTGTCCAGGGCTTCCCAGGTCTGAAGGTTTCCTGGAATACAGGACTTTTACTGCCAGAATCAACCATCCCAGGCAAACCACGGCAGGCACTTAGTTACCCTAAGTGCAAAATTTAGTATCCTAAAACAAAATGGGTGCTGTGTTTTGTGAATTCAGTGTAAAGGCAGAATACACTTCTCAAGAACAAAATAGGCATGAACATCTGAGTAAAATATCAAGAAGCAATTAACATAAGTCTTAATCTTTACCAGCGAAAATCCATTTCTGATACCGTGACAGTTTCTGCTCTTAACTCACAAATACTACATAAAAATAATTTAATAATTTCCCTTCCACTACAACTATGAAATCAACATTGCTTCCAGTTCAAAGGGAGAGAAATCAATCCACAGTAAAGATACTAATTAAAAATTCCTACATCTCACATTAGAACTATGGCAGGTATTACGAGTACTGAAAGTTCCAATTAAAACCATGAAGCATTTGCCCTACAACATCCAGCCCCACTCCCTTAGGCATCAATGTGAAATTAAAATTGGATGCTGGCAGCGGGGTGCTTTGATTTAATGGCACCTGCAGTTGGACACCGTAATGTGCTCATAACATGCTGATCTCATCTGAGCCTCCAGCAAGGGCTCGTGAGGAGATGTTAATGACCACTTTATCCTACCCCTGGACTTACTCTCTAGAAAGCTATCTGTCCCATCTTAGAAGGCCAGCATGACCATACTCCACTGCTGTGTGGCACAAAACAAGTCAGAAGAAAAAGTTCCAGGGATTTGCTCATCATCCAGCTGTTCATTCAAATGCACGTGCTCTGAGCACCTGATGAAGGAAGGCTGTCCTTCTGTGATTTGCTGTGAGTACGGGAGTATAAGACTATTTCCAAAGGGTTTTGGAACCACTGTGGAAATAAAGGGCTTAAAGAGGTAGAGGGCTATTACATTTGCTGGGGAGGTCAAGGGAAGCAGCGTTGGGGAGGTGACATTTGTGCAGAGTTGGGTGGAATTGCAAAGTGGCAAGTGGAAGAATGAAAAGGAAGGAGAGAAGCGTCCTCTAGAGAAGAGTGTGGGATGTATCCTGTGGACAGTCTCCTTGGGCTGCCAAACAAAGTACCTCCCACTGGGAAGCGGTGGCTTAAACAGCAGAAAGGCATAGCCTCGCAGGTATGGAGGCTGGAAATCTGAGATCAAGCTGTGGGCAGAGTTGGTTTCTTCTTGGGGTTGTGAAGGAGAAGGGGAGAATCTGTTCTATTCCTCTCCCCCAGCTTCTGGGGTTGGCCAGCAGCCTGTGATGTATTGTGTGTGTGGAGGCATCACCCCTCTCTGCCTTCATCTTCATAAGACATTTTCCTAGTGCGCACAGGTCTGTGTCTGAATTTCCCTCCTTTTAAAAATCCCTTTGCCCCAAATTGCCCCTCTTTATGAGGACATCAGTTATATTCAGTTAGGAGCCTACCCTAGGCCAGTAAGAACTCAGCTCACTGTAACTAACTACATCTGAAATGACCCTGTTTTCAAATAAGGTCACATTCTGAGGTGCTGGGAATTAGGGCTTTTCACATATGAATTTGGGCCAAAACACAATTTAATCCATAATGCCCGGAAAAAGGAGTCAGATAAATTAGCACCTGGTGGATTGTTTTAAGGGAAGCGTATATATAATTGTTTAAGATGATAGAAGAGGAACATAGCAACTGGGACTTGAAGATATTCTAGAGCCACGCTCAGGGGGATAAAGGAAGTTGAACTATATGCTGAGCTGTTCTGGGAAACACTGATCATTGGAGATGGGATAAACAGATTTGTGGACATAAATTAGGGTAAATCCTACATTAAACAACCTGTAACAGGCTTCTTTATGATACAGATTCTCAAAGAACATGGCAATCTGTTTTACCAATCTGCAAAGGAAAGTGTGCAGTGCTCCCCAAATTTGTTAACACTGCAGCACTTCCTTTTCAGTGACCTCTCTTTCAAAGCTAATGATTTTGGAGATGTGGGCAGAGTCACTGCACACACTTTCTAGGTGGCTTCTTTTCCATCTCTGAGGTCCAATTCCCTCATCTGCAGGGCTGGGTGACCACAGTTCAGGCCTATGAATTGACAAGCGTACATACAGATAACTAAAAGGTAAACGAATACGGGAACACTTGGAGGCCTCTTGAGCGGGAGGTGCATGTGTGTGAATGTTTTAGAAATCAGGTAAGAAAGAAGACAACAATTAGTGTGGGAAATACAGGCTCCAGAGTGGTAGAAATTCACGTGCTATCACTCGGTCAGCATGGACAGTCTGAAGGAAGCCATCCTTGCCTGGGCTGCTCACGTCTCTCCCACCTGTGCACCCTGTTTCTGCTTCATCCAGTGATTCAGATGATATTTATTAAGCCCATTACTATGCCCTGGGATCATTGCTAAGCATTCTTCAAGGCATGCTTTTTCCAGGTAGCCTTCATAAATTACTTGAATTCAATCTGCCCTCCCTTGCCTGTGATCTCCTTGGCATGTACCGTTATGGCTCACACAGCTTGGGATTTGCAAATGTATCGGCTTAAACCATCACCTCTTTGCTTCCATTTGTATGGAATGTTCCTCTTCAACGAGACTAAATTTTCCTTAAGCCAATGCTAGTATTATCCCAAGGACCTCCAACTGCAAAGTACACAATGCTAAATGCATAGACAATGAAACCATGCAATTCATGAAAGAAAAAATAAATTTGACAGAGTCTCACTCTACTGCCCTGGCTAGAGTGCCCTGGTGCTTACAATTCACAGAAATCTCAAACTCATGTACTTAAACGATCCTATTGCCTCTGGAGTAGCTGGGATTATACGTGTGTGCTACGATGCCTGACTAATTTTCTACTTTGTTAATCGAGACAGGGTCTCACTCTTGCTCAGGCTGGTCTCCAACTTCCGAGCTCAGGTATTCCACCCGCCTCAGCTTCCCAGAGTGCTAGGATTACAAGAATGAGCCACCACTCCTGCCGTGGAAGAAAATTTTTCATCTTGAAAAAGAAGACCTCTGTAGTATCAGGATAATTTATGCTAATGTTACATAGACAATGGCAACACAACATAGAATGTGGAAAATTACTGGGAAAAATACAAATTACATAGTATTTTATGATTATGCATAAACATAATAGTTAGATGATTCCTTAGTGTTCATGTATATAAGGGAATCACTATGTATAAGGCAAGCTTTGATTCCAGGGAGTGGGGTGGACCTCTACACAGCATAGAGCTATCATATACAATGAGAAATGGCAAACAAATGACATAAAAATATGCAGATGACATCTATTCATTTATAAAAAATGATGGTTCAGACATAGAAAAAATTAAGAGCTGATTTATTTGAATTAAGTACTCTTTCCACTTCAATATGCTATTGGCTATTTCTAAACAATTTTTAAATTATTTAAGGAAAGAAAATTTATTTTTGTTTGAATCCTAATTAAGGTCCTTTTCAAATTATCAAATATACTGAGTTGTTAAATTAATAGTCACCAAATCTCCTTGGACAATTTACTGTGAAGATCTAATCAGTGTGTCTAAATCTCCAATGTGTTATTTGATGTGTTTTGTTCATTCATCACGTTGACGTACAGCATTAGGGTTGAGAATAATTTCTATGGGAGGAAAATTATTTTTATCAGTTTAAAAAAATGATTCTAATCTATTTGAATGATATTTTTCAAGAGTTTATCTCAGAAAATGACTGAAAGTTGGTTTTGTTGGTTTTGTGATTTAATAAACCACCCCCATACTTTATGATGGAGGAAAGAAACGACAATAATTAAGCCAAAATGTGTAGTAAATAATAATTTTCTCCCCAAATCTTGCATTATCTACAAATAAATCAAAGGGCAATAGAACAACCAAACAATAGTCAAGTCCTTGGAGAATTCCTCGCTGTATGACAGCCTGCATTCACTCGTTCAAAGATGCCCTTGACATATCCTGAACCTTTTGTAGTTCTTCTACACTCACTGCAGAAAGATATTCTAAGGATTTCCTTTTAGTCATATATACCAGTGTGTTCAATCACCCAGCACTGAGAACTCCACAAAATTATTTTTCTAAATATAATCAGAAAACATGAAAGGATATAAGAAAAATGATTAAAGTAAAATACCTCTTGTGAGGTATAGCAGCACCAGTATGGCAGCAAGATCACTGACCTTAGAATCAGAGCACTCTGGCTCAAAGTCAAAGTCTGCGGTTGACGGTCTGTGTGAATTTACTTAATCTTCATGACTCAGTTTCCCCACTACCGGACATAACCTCCTCAGAATTTTCTAATGCATAACAAGTGTTCAGTCCTCGTTTCGTGGGTAAATGAACAGATAATCTCACAGTATTATCTCTCTGTCATATTCGGCCTTGGCCTCCTTCTTTTCCTTTTCCTCTTTCATGCCCCTTCCTTCATACTATCTCCTACTTGCTACTTCTTTCCTTTCTACTCCCAATTATGTCAGCAGTTTCCTTTCCTATGACTTTTCACTTGCAATCACTTCTCTCAGTTTCTTCATTTACTTTGCACACTCCATCCCCACGTTTCCCTTCCCACTCCTGCCCTAAGCTTAGAAAAACTTCCTACTTCATACTCCCAAAGCCAACGTCTTTTCATTCAAAACCTAACAAAAAACACCTTTCTTGCTTATTATATGTGCTCAGTAAATGATAAATGACTAAAATGATGGCAATGGCAAACTTATTTGCAAAGAATATATTCTGAGCAATGAATTTTGCCAAAAAAAAAAAGATAGCAAATAACTTCAACCCACTTAGAAACAGGTGTGATTTTTCTAATCGGCCGTTTATGCATTTGCCCTACCATAATTATTGCTCTGGCAAATCCTACATTGCCAGAGAAACATTGTTTCCAAAATGCATATTTATAGATTTTATTGGGGGCATATGTAAATGATGAAGTAGTTTCCACAGTGTTGTGGTGAGCTTTGACAATGAGGAACTATAAGGAATGTGACTCAGCTTCCACCGCTAACTCCCTAAGTTGAAGGGTTTTAAGATACAACAAGGAAATTCCCTGAACGTTCTGTATTTGAAGGTGAACAGAGTTAGCATCCCCCCAGATGCACTTATTGAAATACAAAGGAAATAGCTAAATAAAGAACATAATGAATTAAAGTATGAATCAAAAATACAACCACATGAGGAAAAAGTTGCTTTAAAAAGTTCATTTTTCCCATACCTTAGTCCTTTTTCCTATCTATGCTGTGACGAGATCTGGACAGGCATTCAGCTGCTTAATTGTTGTGTTTTATATGGAAATGTCAGAAGCTGAAGGAATAGACCAGCTATCACCAAATTAAGATCCCTTTTCTTGTGTCTATTTACATATTATATCCACAATCAATTAATTGGTTGACTGAGAAAAAGTTTACAAGGATATTAATCTTTGCATCAAAACCCTTAATCCTCTTTCTCTGCTTTGGGTACAACTCTATAGCATAGCTGTCCCTATGCTGCTATTCAGCGTTCAAGTCACAAAAGGCTGCGTTCAGTCACACAGGACTTTTCAGCTTCACCACAAAGCACCCTTAGCAAACAGACAGTGGATTTGGGCATTTCTTTTACTCTGAGTCCGACTTCTTTTTTTCTGTTTTTTTCAGTTTTTTTCCGAGGCTGAGTTTGAACCTTCCACCTCCAGTAGATAGGGTAGCGCCCTACTCCTTTGAGGCACAGGTGCTGCCCAAGTCTAACTTCTTCATTAGTAAAATGGGAATGATAATAAAATCTATGTTACAAGATTTTCGTTTTCCTAAATGATATATTCTATATGAAAATAGACTTGCTAATTTTTTTAATTTCAAAATATTAAGGGGGTACAAATGTTTTTGTTACATGAATGCTTTTATAATACTTAAGTCAGGGCTTTTAATGTGCCCATCACCAGAATAGTGTCCAGTGTACCCAACTGGTAGGCTGTTACCCCACCTCTCCTCCCCACACTTTATTTCCAATGACCTTTACATCTATTTGTGCCCATGTGTGCCCAAGGATTAATTCTCAATTATTTGAGAGTACAAATACAATAATAATGTGATATGTAAACACTAATTTTAGTGGGGTTTTTTTTTTGTCCCTTTTCCAGATGAAATAGCAAGAGGAATTTCTGTAGTTCCCAATTATATCTCATTTTGAAAGAAAAGTGTATTGAACTGTTTGTGAAGACCATTGGTAACTCGAAAGAAGCCATTGAAATGTGAATACAATAATTGGAACATATATATGAATTGCTAAGATAATTTTTTTTAATTTTTACATATACTTTAGTTTTTATCTAACATAAGACCAGATTGTCCTCACATATTAGGAAGAATTTAGTTATGACGGCTCTGTAAGTCCCTCTTAAGCACTACGGAATATTTTTCTTTTATATACTTAATGGACAAGTAGAATCAGCATCACTGAGGTTTAACCGCAGTTCCAGACCCAGGGAAGAAACAGGGACTGAGAGCAGATGAGTTTCTGTGTGACTACTTTGTGGATTCTTCACTATATTTATAACCTTTGAGGGAAAAAATGTCATATGAACATCTTCGGAATTCATATTCCTGGTTTTCTGTTGGTGAAAATCAGAAACCGCTGAATTTAAGAAAAGAGATATAAACTCACAACTTTGACTCCCATGCAGAAAAGAGGATTCAAAGTTTACATTCAATTCTTTATCCTTTAAAACAACAGGGAAAAAAAGAATGAACTTTTGCAAATAACCAAAGAGTCAAATCCCTTTTAATGGCAAGACTGAATGCCTAAATGTTTTTTGTTTTGTTTTCGTTTTTGTTTGAGACAGAATCTCACTCTGTCTCCCTGGGCAGAATGCCATGGCATCATCATAGCTCATAGTGACCTCAACCTCCTGGGCCCAAGTGATCCTCCTGCCTAACTTTCCCCCTATTTTTAGTAGAAATGGGATTTTACTCTTGCTCAGGCTGGTCTCAAACTCCTGAACTGAAGTGATCTACCTATCTCAGCATCCCGGAGTGCTAGGATTATAGGTGTGAGCCCCCACACCTCACCCGAATATCTAGGTTCTGATTCCAACAACACTTCCGGTTTGCCTACCCTTTATAATCCCAAAGAATTTCCTGTACTTTATCTCAGCTGATCTTCATTACCACCCTATGGTGTAACCTGAAGTAGTGAGTGATGGGATTTGATATTTGAAATATTCTCTGGTGAATACTTCCCTGTAAAGTGGTTTATTTTCCTGAACCTCTTCTACTGTTAAAGCTAATCGTAAGGCTTACTGCCCTAAGGAAGAGAAGTAAATGAGCCACCCAGAGGTGAGAAGTCAAGGCACAGACAAGGAGCCTGTAACCCAGAGGAAGATCTCATTCCCTGTGCAAGGGAGAAAAGAGGACTATCCCGAGTCTCAGGAAAGTCACACCTCAGCCTCCCTGACCTTGAATCTGAAGAGTGAGAGCCATGGAAAAGGAAAAGAAAGGAAACAAAAGA
>CAUYRH010128994.1:0-23786 GCA_963574655.1 Perodicticus potto
TTATATAGTGATTAAGAAAATGCTATGAGGGCTATCTCTCACAGTAAGATCAAAATGTTTCTGATTGTATATGAAGCACATTCTGCCCTATGATTGCACCAATGTACACAATTATGATTTAATAAAATTATTAAAAAAAAATCACAAAATAACCTCTCACCAAAGAGTGATTCTGCTTTGATTATGGATGTTCCAGTCTCCAGAACTATGAGAAATCAATTTCTGCTCTTTAGGAGTGATGTAGTCTATTTTTTTAATAGTAGCTTGAACTAAGACCAAGACACTGCATCTCTATCCTAACAGCCTATGCTTGGACTTGCCTGAACTTCCATAAATGCTAAACCTCTTACCCCAAATCTCCTCTCTCTCTCTTTCCCCTCCCACCATACACATATCCTATTGCTTTTGTTTCTCAGAACAGCCCTGACTAATACATATGACTCATAAAGTATGTGACCTGTTAAATGTGTGTACTTTTAAAAATTCATAGTGCTATAGGCATTCAAAAAACTCTGGGTACAATAGTTAACAGGAAAGATATGATGTACATTATTTGGGAAGCTTTCAACAATTATGGTTGTCAGACTTCAAGGTACATCCCAATGATCCCAGCTCCCAAATGGTATTCATACTCTTGGGTAGTCCCATTCCACATCATAGCCCTATTAGTCTGAATTACCAATAGGATGTAACAGAACATGGTCTCACAGATAACTTCAACCAAATAATAAGGCCTTTAAGAAGTTTAAGTTGTTCCTTAGCTATTTTAAAAGAAACATAAAGTAAAGAAGGAATTATCTCAAAGCAATTTGACACTTTGGCTTTTGTTTAATAGAGTGGCCTTTAATAAGATTTGAGGAAATTAAAATATAGTAGAACTTCTATAAGGTGGTTACATCCCAAGGACTGTAACAAACTGGTCAACATATGGAAGTGGTGAACATAAGGAACTAAGCCTACATCTAATGCACGTCCATCGTACGAAAAGTAGGTCAACTTAAGCAGGTGGTCAATGGAGGGAGGTGGTCAACTATGGAGGTTCTAGTTTGTAGTTAAAGATGATTCCATCTGTAGAAGCACAGACAGCTTGACTCAAAAAGACAGAGAGTACAAAATTAAAGACTTGGGACTTCCAAGTTTCTGCTAGCAGAAATGCAGCTACAAACATGTATTTCCTTTTATGAAAAAGAATGGATAATGGGGGCAGAACTGAGATCTTAGAGGATGAAGCCTAGAATCAAGGCAATTCATTTGCAAGCAGGTGTTGAAGGATTTCAGACTTGCCTTGGACCAGTGGTGTGCTTCCTATTTTCTCTCTTTATGAATAGGAGGATCAATAGTGATTATCCTAAGCTTGTTTATCCCCTGTGTGTTGTGTGTTTGTGTGTGTAAGTTGGATGCGGAATCTGTTACTCACAAGATTTCAGAACAAGCAGGTATGGATGACTTAAGGAGCTTTCCTTAAGAAATTACCAATAGATTTCCCTGTACCATGACTTGATTTGGATGGTGAGATCCTGGATATTACACTGAAACTGTAGTGGGATGAGGCTGTGGAGGCCTTGGCAGGGGATGAGACTACTTTGCATGTAGGACAGACATGAATGATTGGTAGAAAGAGAGCAGACGGGAGTAACCAGCCTCCAAGACATCTCTGATGATTCACATCTCCTGGCACTGAGACTCTTTGGTAGTCCCTTCCCATCGTGCTCTGAGGAAGAGGATACATTAGAAGTGATAGCAGCATTTCACTTCTGAGATAAATTACAAAGGATACTGTGATTTTCACCTGGGAACCTTCAATCCTCAATCTGTCCATCTGTCCTGCTCTCCCCTATCTTTGTCGCCCCCCACCTTTCCCTCAAATGGCTTATTCTGAGGACATTTAGCTATTATATCATGAGCAGCATGACAGAGAGGCCCATATGCTAAGGAACTGAGGCATCAGGTCCACATCCAGGAGAAACTGAGGGCTGCCATCAACAGTAACAAAGGGCAAGGAAGAAGGGAGGGGAAAGAGGGTCAATGAAACTCAAACAATAAAAAAGCAAAACAAACAAACAAACAAAAAACAGTAACAAGTGCACTTGGAACTGGATCCTCCATTCCCATAAAGCTTTTAGCAGATTTTATTCTACACCTTGACAGCAACCTTCTGAGGCACTGTGAGCCAATACCATCCAGTTCAGCCCTTTCCTGATTCCTTAGTCTCATAAACTGTGTGATAAAATAAAGATTACTTGTTTTAATGTACCATGCTTTGAGGTAATTTGTTACATAGCAATTAATAACCAATATAACTATCCAAGTGTTTATTAAGATCTTATTAGATCTCCTACTTTTTCTAATGAGCAGAGTTAAGGATAAAATATAGTATTTGACATCTGCATTAGTCAGGACTCAATGTGGAAAATAGAAGCCACTGTAAGAATTATTAACTAGAAGGGTTTTCTTAGAGGGAAACAGAAACAGGAGAACTTCAAGTTAATGGTCAAGCCCAGGCTTTTAGGGACTACTGATTTAAAGATCATCACAGGTGCTAGGAGTTCACAAATACACTTCTATTGCTGAATGAAGACAAAGGCGTTAAAATCCAGTCATAGCCACTGGACCAGTGGGTCCTGATGTGAGTCTAAACACCTGATAAAATGGAGTGTGAACATGAGAATGTTACTGAGGAAACCATTTATGGCTACAACATTGTGATTAGCATAATAAAAGAGGTGCAAAAAATGAGAAGTGCTGCCTCACTCCTATCCTCCACTTCTTCCACAAGTAAATCTAATTAGTGGAACCTGCTTCTCTTCTGCAATCCTTGTGGCAAGAAAGTTGAGAGTGTTTTCGGCTTTCAAATTTCTTCAACTTGAACAGAGGTAGAATGGAGATTGAGAACTGGTTCTCACTCTTCACCATAGTCTGTGCTCACAAGGGGTTTACAAGCTTAATGGAATGACAAGATTAACATAATGTGACAAGATTAGAAATGGGGCACAAGCTAAATCGAGTGTTACAGCTTAAGTTCAATAGAAGATGAGAGAAAAAAGGAGATTAGAGTGCGATGAAAAATTCAAAGACAGTTTCATGGAGGAGTTTAGTGTTTAGCTTTCTAAGGCTTGAAAAAAAACCCTTAGGAATTGAATAAACATATAGAAAAATTGGTGTATTTAACGCAAGTGGATGGCAAGAATTAATGAAGATGACAGCAGGAAGCTAGCCTGAATCTTGCAAAAAATAGTTAATGTAGGGTGGTGGTAATGATTGAAATATATAGGGCTATGAACATTGATCTGTATTTAAAAGGTTTGTCTATGGATATTATATAAAGTCGGACAATTAAGTTCACAAACTCATCCTAGAGCCTAATCTGCCCTTTAAAACAATTTTGGAACTCTTTTCTTGAAAGGCCTTAGAGCTGTCATAGTATGAAATCTGACAGTTAAGTTTGTGAACTCATCCTAGAAAAAGTGCTTTGGAGGGTGGACCAAGTGCTGGTGTCAGGTACACCACTTCCCAAGGGGAGTCCTGTGAACGTGACTATGGTGATATACAGCAATGAAATATGTAGCACTTTTTCTAAGATGAGTTCACAAGCCTAATTTTCTGCCTCATGCACACTGCGTGTCCACAATACACATTTGTGTAATTAAATAAAATTGTGTGTTATTGTCATTCAGCAGATTTGTTTCTTTACAAAACACTGATGAACTTGGACTGAACTATAGAGATACACATGATGGGCGGCACCTGTGGCTCAAAGGAGTAGGGTGCCGGCCAAATATACCGCAGGTGGTAGGTTCAAACCTGACCTGGCCAAAAATGGCAAAGAAAAGGAAAGGAAAGGAAAGGAAAGGAAAGGAAAGGAAAGGAAAGGAAAGGAAAGGAAAGGAAAGGAAAGGAAAGGAAAGGAAAGGAAAGGAAAGAAATACACATGATGACAGATTTCTTAACATTTTCTCCTTTCCACCTCTGGTCATATTTGCATAGTCACTCTGGAAGAGTTAAGCCTTGGTTTTCTGATTGGTATTTTGAGTCCTTTTTTACAGAAAGAGGCTTTCCATGAACCCCCTAACTCTTCCCACTTCCCTTCCTACTGAGAAGCTAGATCTGTCTTCTTATCTCCTAGCTATTGCCTCTGGTCCTGCTTCTAAAGGGATAGTTTTGATGACTGTTATGTGAATCAGTGTAATTTTGAGTAGCACATGCACCTAGAATTTGCTTGCTACTGTATTTACTCACTAAGATAGATCTTCATTCGTTTTGATAAATTAGGGGTAATAATAATTACCACCTATTGAATATGCATTTTATTCCAAAAAAGCTATACAATACTTTCTAAAAATTATTTGAAATCCAGATCTCTATTTTTGTCTCAATTTTATATGTAAAAGAACTAATGAAATTTAACTCCAGAGCCTATGGTCTTTCCATTATGGTGTCAAAATCAAAACACAAAAGATTAGCTTTGCATGACAGCATTTCAAATCTCACAGCTTAGAGTCTATGGTTTATTATTTGGTTGATCCTCAGAATAAGTGTGTGAGATGAGTAAGGTGGAGGAATTCGTGTCCCCTTTTTTAGTAGATCAGAGAAGCAGCTACCTGTAAAGTTACCTGTCCCAGCAAGTTGAATGTTTAAAAACTTTATTATATTTAGATCAAGTCTTATATAAAAAATATTTTACTTTGCATACATTATATAGACACCTAGATAGATAGATTCATTTAAGGATTTGAAGCTCAGGTAATTATAAGTGTGGAGAACCTCTAATATCACAAAGATTTGCCACAGCAGAAATCGGTAAAATATAGTCATGATAAAACATTTTTCTGTTCTAATTGACTCTATTGAAATTGCAATCACGTGTGATTGCCATGTGACCATAAATGTCATGTATTTATTTTGGACAAGGAACACAAATTAGACATTGGTAATATTTCTGAGTCTCTAGTCAACTCTCCAACGACTTCTGCTAATTAGTACATCATTTTCAACAATGGAAGAGTTAAAAATCCTTGTTGGATTTTTTTTTTTGTTTTGGAGTGTTGGGGTAGGAGGTTGGCTCTTCATTGCAGCAGACCTCATAGGGGTGTTCTTTGGCCAGCTTACACAAGTGTGTATGCATCATGTTAGAAGATGAGTTTTCTATTACGGTTCACTATTCACATAGATGTTTTAAAAAGGGCTAGTGCATTAGGTGACCTCAGAAAATAAAGTTTAACCTGAATTTTTTTTAAAAAATGAAATTTTAGTTATTTGTCAGGATATGGGAAAGAATTATAACTTCAGAATGACCTCCAGTTCTTAAATTTCATCATTTAGCAATTAGATCTCACAACCAGCCTGTCCTTTTCAGATCAAGAAACAGAAATTTATGCCTATGCAGCATCAAAAATTTCTTGGTTATAATAAAGAGGAACATAAAGGTGAACATTTTCATTAGTGCATGTCATGAACATTGTAGAGACAAGAATTATAACCCACCTTAGTCCAATCCATCTTACCCAAGGAACCTTTTTAATGGAAAAAAATCCTTGGTTTTTCTGTTACTCCACCTTCTCAAAATAAGTTTTAAAGTTGCACAGGAAAACTTCTCAAGGAATAGCAAAGGCTGTGTGATCTCAGCTAGAGCTATGTGGAAAATCTGTAAGTTAGAGAGACTAATGACTATACATCAGGAATAATGCATTCAAGTATAAAGTCAATGATATTGATTGAAATCCAAGAGATATGCTTGTCACAAGCCTATGGAAAGAGAGTTAATGCCTTTTTTGTATTTTTAATTAATCATGGTCATTATAAGACAAAAAATTAAAGGTAAATCACCATTTGTCTGAAACTTATTGAACACTTCATAATTGCATAAAAATCTATATAAGAATTCAAGTATTTTTTCTTTCAGATCACAGAGAAGGAAGTTTGTAGCTCAAGACTAAAAATTATAAGTTAGGGGGAAAAAATCAATTTTTGGCTGTTCTATTTCAGTTAAGACCACAGAATTACCTTCTTGGCTAATAGATTCAATAACAGTCATTCAAGTTGCCAAAGTTACTAATTGAAATGAGTAAATTTTCAAATTGTCAACTCATAAACTAAGCATGCTACAGAAGATCAGATCTTCCTAACTTGTTGCAGACTAAACTAACAGGCATGAAATTCCAGTTCACTCTATACTCAATTAGACATGTTGATAGACCCACTCAAATACATCATTGTGCTAGAATATTCAAAAGCTAACAAATAATCTATTCCTAAGTCCATCATTTTATGAAGAGTATAAAGCATTTGTTGACTAACTTTGTGTTGGAAACTTCACACATTATCTCGCTTAATTTTCATAATTGCGTAAGTGATCCATAGTAGGCATTATCTTGCCTGCTTTGTAACTGAAAAACCTGAACTCAAGATCATGTAACTGGATCTGACTTCACATTTTTGCACCTTCATAGTTCTATCCTACTATTTTTTGGAAATTACTCTTGGAACTTGATTTGATCAATGGAATTTCAGCAGGTATGACACAAAGAAAGGCTTACATTGAATGTGCACATTGGACTTGAACTGTTGGGCCTCTATCACTACCATGAGATGAACACAACTCTACCAAATGCCCATTTTCAAGAAGAACATAAAAGAAAGGTGGAAAGGAGCCTTCCTAGGTAAGTTTCTCAAATCACCCCAATAAACAACAGAACTCTCTCCAACCAGCAAACTGCAAGTGTTCAACTTCATTTAAGCTCAGTGATGATGAGCTGTGTCTCAGGTATTCATAGATTGTAAACTGAAAGGATCAAAGATTGTTATTTTGAGTAGTGGGCTGAATTGTCATGCTAAAATTGACAACCAACACAAAATTGCAAGCTCTTTCCCCTGCATTGTTCAGATGATGAAATGAAACTTGATGCCTGAGAGGAAAAACTTAGAAAAGAATTGAAGTGTCTACATTGTATTTGGGTGAGGAAATTTCAACACTAATATCACAAGGCAGAAAGGACTGGATTTATTTAGGTAGCTTATTAATTTTCTATCTGAGCTCTATTAATTTAGGTCAAAAGATGAGAACAAAAAGAAAGGAAAAGACACTCTCCCTTGGTGTACTGTCGTGATGTCCCTCTACACTCCTCAGGGCACATATATCAAGAGAAATTGTTTCTGAATTACTCCTACATTCTCTCTATAAAGACAGCTGGAAAAAGTGCAATAGTAGGCAGCACTCGCTTTTGCAGTTAAAGTCACCATAGAGAGTTTAGATGTTCCATCAGGGATTGGCCAACTATAGCTCATGGCTCAAATCAAACTCACTGCCTATTTTCATAAAATTTTATTGAGCACAACCTTATCTATTTATTACCTAATATCTATCAATATTCAACTCCACATTAACAGAGTTGAACCTTTGACACAAATTCTTCTGTCCCCCAAACTTAACATAGGTACTATCTGGCCCAGTTTAGAGCATGTTGCTGACCTTTGCTCTAAAGTGCTGCAAGAGGGTATGGCTAGAAGATGTTAGACCAAAGTAGGAAAGTACAGCTAACATGTTTAGAGAGGACAGTTTACAGGTGTGGTTGTGGTTGTAGTTACAGTGATTGTACGTTAATGGGGAACAAAACATGACTTCAGGAAATTCTCAGTGCAGTGGGGTCCACTGTGAGATTTGAAGTCAATACTTCTGTCATTTACTTATTGCTACAATTATTTAGTGGCTCATCTACTTTAATAAGACCTTATTTTGATGCAACCTACTTACAAGATTAGTGCCATCTGAACGCTTAACTTGATTTTTAGGTGGAAATTTAAGCCAAGAGAAATGAGACACTCTTGAAAGCTAGTCAAGCCCATCTACTTTTGCTATATACAGAACATCTCACGTGTATTTTTTATATGTATTTCTCAGACACAGTTCCAATAATATCTGTTTGCATCTAGGATGAAATATGCATGCTACTACAAGGCAGATGCTGTGTGACCATATTTTGGAGCACTCTGAGTTGTTTGTTGTGTGTATCCTCCAGGCCTAACAAACCCTGAGGGCCAGATAAACACTCCACGTCCCTCCACTTCGAAGCTCCTCTGACTTCTCACTGTTCCAATTACAGTGGCAGCTGGCTTCCCCTCCATTGGCTTGTCCTTTGTCTGTTTTCACAGTCCTCCTGGCTGTGTAATCACTCATTCTCTCTCATTTATCACAGCCTTTCTCGGTCCTGACTTCACTATCTCCCCATTTTTGTCATGGTGCACTGGTACATTACAAATACAATTAAACCCCTTACGATAGCACAGCTTTTGGCTAACATGTCCCAGCTTCAAGGTTGAAAGATTTCTGATATTACCTCTGATATCAGTTCTTTCCCATTTATCGGCAGTGTCTGGACTCGTGCAGTAGTGTTGCATTAATTAAAGGAAGCATCTAGTAATGCTGCTGTTTTTGCCAGTCTGACACTGAATCAGGAGTCTGATGCCTGCTCATGTTTTAAGAACCATTTATCACCCATGTCATCCCAAAGCAGCCAGCTGTCTGAGCCAAGCCTCATTTGCATTTCATCAACCACAGGCTCTCTTTCCCCAGCTCACTCTCAAGTCTTTGTATAACAGCTTTAATTTTTTTTTAAAGCACATTTTTTCAAAGAAGGAGCTTAGCTAAAATTAGTACTCTATATAGAAAGATGATTTGAATACCAGACACAAGTCTCCATACTGAATGTTGCCAAAAAAGTAAAAGAGACTGTGCCTTGGATTTGTTCTTTCTCTTGGTCAGGTGGTGGAGGGGTGGAGATGGCTGTAATCACCACCCTACTCCCCAGCATTGGTACATAAATTTTATCAATATTTGTACTTGGTAGTAAATATAAAGATTGGATTTCATTTCCTGATTATGAAAATAAGTTATTGCAGTAACAAGGGAAATGTATTTGATTCTATTTCATCATTTTGCACTTGGCCCACTGTTCTTCCAGCTCTCTCCAATCCTCTTTTGTACAACCTTCCCTGTACACTGAAACTTGATGGACATATCATGACAATGGCTCAAATTTCCCAGAACAGAGGAACACCAACATCTAAAACTGAAACGTAAAGTTATTTCAAAATAAGCTTAACACTTTATAATTTCAAACTCTGTATAATCTACACATATATTTTCTTTTTGTTAACCACAGGCTCTCTTCTTTCCCCAGCGAAATAATAATAGCAATAATATACATATATTTTGAGACAGAGTCTCACTATGTTTCCCCCGGTAGAGGGATGGCATCACAGCTCACGGCAATCTCAAACTCTTGGGCCTAAGTGATTCTCTTGTCTCAGCCTCCAAAGCAGCTTGGGGCTATAGGCACCTGCCACAATGCCTGGCTATTTTCTTGTTGCAGTTGTTGTTGGTTGTTTAGCTGGCCTGGGCTAGGTTCAAACGCGCCAGCCTTGGTGTATGTGTCGGGCGCCATAACCACTGTGCTATGGGCGCTGAGCCAGCAGCTTTAATTTTTTTAAAGCATTTTACGTGCTTTGATAAATCATGTATGTCTTTGATAATTCCCCCTTTTCTATTTATTTATCGAAATCTTTTTTTTTTTTTTTTTTTTTTTTTCTGAGATAGAGTCTCACTGTGTCACCCTGGGTAGAGTGCCAGGGCATCATCATAACTCAAAGCAACCTCAAACTCTTGAGCTCAAGGGATCCTCTTGCCTCAGGCTCCCAAGTAGCTGGGACTTCAGGTGCCTGACATAATGCCTGGCTGGTTTTTCTATTTTTAGGCGAGATGGGGGTCTTGCTCTTCATTAGGCTGATTTCATACTCCTGAGCTCGAGCACTCCACCCACCTCAGCCTTCCAGAATACTAGGATTACACGTGTGAGCCATCGTCCCTGGCCTATTTATCCAAATCTTTTCCTTTCCAAGGCAAAACCAATAATTCCCAATTTATTTGAATAATAATAATTCCCAATTATTTATTGGAATAATTTTCATAGCGAATGCCTTTGCAGGAAGCTTGTACAGAATATGTGTGTATGTGTGGATGGGTGGGTGGATGAGGTCGTGAGTTGAAGAATGGGGTGGGGGGATGATTATGTTACCTCATTGTGCCATGGACTCTAAACTAAATTTATACAGATCATTTTTTAAGGGTAATCATGCACTTCTATGTTTTTTCTTTAAATCCAATTGGTCATCAACAGTGGACACCTGTTTTCCACCAAGGCCATTTGATAAAGTTCACTTACCAGTAATTCCTGATAAGATACTTCAGTCACTGCGGGCTTGGTTTCGGGTTCCATTCAGTGACCTAGAAACTGGAGAGTTCTATATCCATAACTACTGTCTTGGGATTTGGAGTCCTCAGTAGGTAATTATTTCAACAAGTTCCTCTCTGAAAATAAAGTTGTCTTTTGGATTTTCTGTTAAATTAAATAGGAAAATAAGAACTTTATATAGTATACTAAATTTAATTACATCTAAAGCACATCTTAAGATTAATAGCACTTAAATTCAAGTCAGCCACATACCATTTAGAGCAAAAGAACAAATACTTTTTAATAAGCCATGTCAAAACAGGTTTTAATTTGATTATTAATAAGTGTTTGTGATTTATTGGTATGTGTTTGCTAATCTTCTATCTGTTCTTAAAACATCTTGTATTTGAAAAGCAGCAAGATGAGTTTCTGTAGGAAAAGTTATGTTCTAAAATTCCTTTTAATGCAACCAGGATACTATAAATTATCGTGTAAACAATATGCATTTATTTTCCATTGACTTGAAAATACCATGTTGATACTCTTGAACTCACATTCATTTTCCAGACAGTAAATGGATTTCTGCAGCCTGTATATTGTTCTATATTCTCACAAAGTTTCAAAAAGAGACACTTATTCTTTTGCATTTTCCCATATCTTTTAATGCCTTCATTTTCTATCTGTTTCTCTTCAGATTTATGAACTAAGATCTTAATTCTTGAAGCTGAAACATTTTCTCTCAGCTTTCATACATGTAAATCTTTTTCTACATTATAATTCTTCCTGCCATATCCAAGCTTGTTAAAATACGTTCACATTTTTGTTGATGGATTGTTCCTTTAATAACATTTTTGTAAACACGTTCCCTTTGGCTACTTTAATTTGCTTTTGTATTTTTTTTGCAATCCTTACAAGATCATGGATTTTGAAAACGCCGAATAAGGGCTTCTGACACTAAGAAAAATGGATTTAAAGAAATCAATGGGTTTAATGAAACCAATTCATTTGACTTCCTAGAATGTCCTTCTTTTGTAAAGCCATCATAAAATCATAATAGAAGG
Organism: Perodicticus potto; assembly: GCA_963574655.1. NCBI lineage: Eukaryota > Metazoa > Chordata > Mammalia > Primates > Lorisidae > Perodicticus > Perodicticus potto. The sequence continues at coordinate 11,285 of CAUYRH010128994.1, forward strand.
CATTTGTTAGTGGTAGGAGGAATTGTTTGAAATGTTAACTTGGTATGTGTAAGAGTCATTTTAGGATAAAATTTTAGAATACTTTTAGATTTCTACAGAAGTTGCGAATATAGCCCTGAGTATTCCCATGTACTCCGCACACAGTTACCTCTCTCAGTAACTTCTAATACTGACAGGGTACCTTTGCCAGAACTAATAAACAAATACTGATACATTATATTAACTAAAACCTTTACATTGCTCAGATTTTGTTTGTTTTAAGCAAATGTCATGGAACTATTTTGATAAGAGAAAAATTTTTGTGGTGTATATCTTCAAGTTGACCACTTCACTCAGAAAAAGATAGACCCGGAAGAAAGTTTTAAGATCACAATTTTAAGACGTGTTCAAATTTATTAGCTATGTGATCTCTTATCCTTATTTCTTTTACGTAAAAGTGAGCAAACTATCATACCTCTCTCATATACTGGTGATGAGTATTAGAGTAAATGTTACAGATGATATTCTTAGTGTGGAGACTGGAACATAGTACGTTCTTAATACATTTTGGCTATTTTTTTTAACATTATTACTACATTTTAAGGCTGGGGAGCAAGCAGCCTGAGAGTGTTCAGAATAACTCAGAGAATGTTTGTGTTGCTTTAGAATGATCAGTTTGTTCACAGAGCCACTATTCACCACATCTTCAGGTATAGTTTGCCCTAACCCATTAAGAAAAAAAAAAAATAGACCATTATATATCCAGCAGTGAAAACTAAATGGGTGACCTTTCCTTAACACTTACGATTTTCAAAGCACTTGTCTACTCTTTATTTCACAGGTGTATAGGGTAGCTGAGTGGCCAAATGTCATATAGACAGGAGACTTCTTTCTATGCCCAATAAGGCCATTAATTTATCTCTACTTAACTTTGACTTTTCCCTTCTATTCGCCCACTAGTTAAAAATCTTTATCCTAAGTTCTAAATCACACATAGTTTTACTTACCTGTAGTTGTACTCGAAGAAGACTTGTACTATATAAATTTCACCTATCAGGTTTGGAAAGACAGCCAAAACCGTTAACATAGAGTACCTCAGAGCAAATGGGATTGGAGGAGGCAGAACACAAAAGACAAGATGGAGATTATTTTTTCTTTATATAACTTTTTTTGTGCTAATACAACGTTGAAATATTATTTATAAGTAATGTGTTTAAAGTATTGTAAAGGCATTATAAATTCACAAGTGCAAAAATTTATTTTGTTTTTCAGATTATTCATCCTGATAAAAGTAAAACTATTCAGAACTTTCATGGAGATACTTAAACAACAAAATTAGAAAAAAATAAAAATAATTGAATGCATTTTTCTTTATTACACAATCATTGCCAATGGACTGATAGCATCTAATTTACATCTCCTGAATTAAATCTGATCTTTTCTTATAGAGTAGTGAGGGGTGGTGTGGGTAGGTAGGAAACAGAGTATGCTTTAAAAAATATAAAACTTGGAGAAGCTTAATTTAAAAACTCCTTGTGTGTCAAATGGCTATTAAACATGATTTTCATGATTTTAATGTAAGTGATTCTGAACTAGCATATGCTCTAACTTTCTTTTAAGTTGCATATGGATTTAAAATGTTGGGAGAAAAGATCACTTGGAAAATATGGTTTTGGTTTTGAAAAAATTCCAAATGTTTAAAAAGTAGTTTTCAAACCAACCATATCCATATGCATCCAGGTTTTCTCATCCTCACTACTAAAGGATGAAAAGACCTTGAATTGGGGCAAAGTGGATGGAGATGGGATACATATGCTGTAAAACTAAAAATCAGTTGATACTCCTGGGAATTGGTTAAAAAAATAAATTTGGTCCTTATGGCAACTTAACCAAAAGCATCTAGCACTTTTATTCTTAGCGATTTAGGATCATGGATGATATTAATCTGTCACAAAATGATCTTATGACCATTTCCAGAAATGGAAAAATGCAGAAATTTGAAAATGCACATAATATTGTTATTTTATTTTGCTCCAAGTCCTGTTACGATCTGTGGAAAGCAATGTTCCAGAGGAATGAACATTTTGATGAACTACGGCATGAAGTATCACTTTCAATCCTTTATGAGATAAATTGATAATAACTGAACATCTTTGGCATTTGGCTTCCAGATGCAATGAAGATTCCCTCATAGCAACTAAAAACCAAATATATGTGTGTGCATGCTTTTAAAAAATATATAAAGACATTAAATTCTGTCAAATGGTTATTTTTAAAATAAATAATTTTAAAAAGACAAGTTTCATTTTTGATTAACAATAATAAAATGCAAAGCTACATTGGGCAATTAGTTACTAAGTGTTTTTCTAAAGAACAGATGAAATATATTTTATTTTTCTTTTTGCTTTAAATTAATTTAAATCTATAGGTGCAAAACACATCAAACATTGCTGCAACAAAATATGTATGTCATCAATGATTTCCATACATTGAATAATATTCAAGATTATTTCCACACATGCCCTTGGTAGTCCACTAAAAGTTAATTATAATGGATTTTCCATTAGACTCTGAAATGAACACACCGTTTCCTTATATTTTAGTCTCTGCTTGTTTCTTCTACTTTTACTACCTAGATACTCTTCGTAAAATTTCTCTTTTATCATTTCAATTTTGTAGAACCCTGAAGCAGTATCTTTATGTGTATCCGGGAAATACGAAATTATTTTATTTTCCTCAGCATCAATGATACTGTCAAGTAATTTTGATGAAGATGGTAATATTTTAGCCTAAGAATGAGATTTCTATAAAACTAATGTTATTTTATGGCATTAGTCCTGTGACCTTTTCATACAGTCATAGTTTGGATGTCACCGCATTCTTTTGCTCTTTCCTTGTGGGAGAATAGAGGATTCCTCCTCACACTTTTTCATTTATTTTAACTTCTCCTGCAGGACAACTCACAAATTTCTTGTAAACAAACATACGTAAAAATCCAAAGTGTAGGTAAGTGTCTGGGAGAGTGAGAAATTGAACTGTAGTGAGTTTAAATTATATACTGTGCAAGCACCCGAAAGTTATATACCCTGACTTTGGATAGAGGTACAGTCAAGTGGTAGATTCCCCTTTTTCTTCTTAAGCAATACATGCATCTGTCCTTGGAAGTGTGGCATGGGGCGCGTGTGGGAAGGGAACATCTTAGAATGCTACTGGAGTTAAGTGGAGCTGGATTGAGCCAAATGAAATGATAACTTTCTTCAAAGATACCATAGCTTCTGTCACATTTATTTATTTATTCCTTTCTATTTACTACCATTCTATTTTGTTACACAAGTGGATGTCAAACACCTATTGTATATTAGATATTGTTCCAGGAAATCAAATATATGAATTAACAAATCAGAGGACCGTTTTTCATGTAAGAAAAAACATAGGAACACTATTATTCATTCCTTAAGTCTGCTGACTTTAATAGGGATGCTGCAATAAATGGTCTATAAAATGAGTGAGCTTCATAGACAATGATGTTGATACTCTATTGTGTAATTCTGCCGCTTCCTGTGTGGATATTCCCTGCTTCTTACTAAAAAGAAAAACATAATCATGCTACTTTCATTTCTAAATGTTCAGTTCCTTTTCTAGAAGGAGATATATATGCTGTTTAAAATCACTAAATCAGGATTTGAAAAATTATTCCTGACTTTCCTCTGGATGTTTGGAATGCATTATAAATAATGTTTCAAAACACATGGGCTCAAGCATGGCAAATGAAATCATAAAGTAATTGGTTAATTACAGGTAAAATTGGCCACTCACCTCTTTTACTGAAAGAGCAAGTGACTAATTGCATATGTGAATGCTTTAAAGGAACAAATTGTTGCCCAATTATGGAGTAACATACATTTGTTGGGCACACAGAGGCTCACTTGGAGAAAAAAGCCGTGATAACATGGATTTGAAATATATATACATATATATATATGTTTGTGTGTGTGTGTGTGTCCACATGCATATATTTCCTACCCATATCCACTGAGAAAACCTGGAAACAGGGATAATCCAATGGATTATGACAATGAAATCAGGGCAGGAAAAAGATACATGGAAGATGAGCCTGGCTGACCCTAATATGCCAAAAAAGCAATGACATATTCAAAGAGTTTGAGAAACATCAATATTCTGCTGAAGCCAACCTGACAGTTTCTCACTGGACATTTAAGTAGACAACAAACTGAGTATCAGACCAGAAGTGATGGCAATAGATTCTAACATGATGATTACATTAAAACCACACATCCACACTGACAGATGAAATAAATGAAATAATTATAAACTTTGGTGAAGAATGCAAATGCAATAGATATTTGCATGGCTTCACAGTGGAACCCTTACAAAACTCTTGCTGATCACACACAAAAATGGTGTGCACCTTTACAACGGAGAAGCTGGCAGGTGTCACCTTCAACAAGTGACCAAAGTCTGTCATCCACAAGGTGGCAAATTGAAATCATGTGACATCTGACACAGTACAATGAGAAGAGGCAGTCCCACCAAAGATCCCAAATACCTTCCCCAAATGGAAAATACATTAGACAAACCCAGCAGAGGGATGTTCTACAAAATAACTAGGCTGTAAGTTATTTTGTACCAAGGTATGAAATAAACACACAATGGAAAATTTCTAGAAGCACACCATGACAACTAAATGCAATGCCTTATTTTGAAATGAATCATTTGAAATGAATCATTTTTTTAGAAACATTGATCAGAAAAATTGTTTATTAGTAAAGCAATCCAATATTATTTTATTTTATTCAAGGAAATGGAAATAAAAATTCAGTAAAAAGATGTAGAGCTTCTTGAGGCCAAATATTTATAATTTAGTTTTCCTTTTTTTATTGAAAGAACAGATTTTGTTGATAGATTAAAAGATCAGATAGATAAGGAAGCCTCTGCCACAGAGAAGAGGGGACCCAAGTGGTAGCCCATGTGGGCCATAATTTAGTTTGTCATTTTGAGAAATTAGCTAAAATTTAAAAATAATTAGTTTTAATTTCAGTCAAATAATTAGTACTTGTTATTTTATTAAGACTTTTTTATATGTGCACACAAGTCTAAGATTAATTCCTTTATTAATTCAAGAAATATTGATTGAGCTTGCTTTGTTCCAGGCAATAGCAGTTAGCAAAACTGATCCAACTTCTGACCCCATGAAGCTTCCCTTTGAGTTGAAGGGAGAGGAAATAAACAAATAAGTAAATTCAGTCATATGTTTTAGGTATATACACGATAGAGAAAACTAAAACAGGGAAGGAGAAAGAATATTGTTGAGTCCTATGCATTTTTCAATGGAGTAGTGAGGAAAGACATTGCTGAAAAGTGTGTGGACATTCCAGCAAAGACCCGGGAAGGAGGACTCCACCACGCATAAGTTTCGAGCCGCCGTGTGGTTAACGCTCTGTTTTTGTTAGCATAGTGTGGTTTAAAGTGTTTCCACTTTACATGCATTTTCCAATGTTGGAGAGATTGCTGATTGATTTTTTTCCATATATGTGTCAAGTAGATAAATGTTTGCTCCTGGTGCTGAATACCATTTTGAAAGTACTTGGGTACACCAAATGTGAGAAGACCCCTACATAGGATATACACATGTACAAAAGTTAAAGGAAAAGTTGGAGAGGGGCTTAGTGTCATTAGAAAGGGAAAGTCTGAAAGGAATGAAAGAAAGCCATGAAGGGAGAGGAAGGGAGACAGAGAGATAGTGTAAGAGAGAAATGAAAGAACAGAGAAGAACAAACAGATCATAATCCAAAAAGAAAGAAAGGAAAGGAAAGAAAGAGAAAGACAGAGAGAGGGGGAGAGAGAGGGAAAGGGAAAGGGAAAGAGAAAGAGAAAGGAAAACCTAGGACAAGAATAGGAAAACTTTCTCTAAAGGGCCACATGTGATGGTGTCACAGAACCACAGTGAGCCTCACTTGCCCAGTACAGTAAACCAGATACTGATATTGAGATTTGCAGTGAGAGAAAAAGGAATTTATTGCAAAGCAACAAGAAAGGAAAATGGGCAGCTGATGCTTCAGACCTGAAATCCTTGCCGGCTTTACAAACAGGGTTTTCCAAAGGCAGGTGTGCATTTCAGGGAAGCTTACGTTGTAGGCAAAATGATACATCAGTGCAAGGAGGTTATACACTGTGTTTGGTCTCCAAAGGTGAGATCTCTTGAAGTGGAGGCTTACGGGTCATAGATAGATTGATATATTCTTTAATTATCAATTGCTTAAAGAAGCAAATGTTTGTCTAAAACCTTGGGTTCAATGGAAAGAATGGTAAAGTTTGGCCTGTGGAAGTGACTCCAGGCCCCTCAAGAATAAATTTAGAAAAAGAAAGGCAATTAGAGTCCAGTCCTCAGATCGCCCCCAACCCCCGTCTAGCTTTGAGAGATGGCAGTCAGCATTTTCCATCCGGTAAAGGTTTCTAAAAAACAACTCAAGAACATATGTTAACATGTTACCTTTTAGTTTCTATAGGGAACCAAAATACCTTGTGATTCTGGCTTTCTTGGGGAAATACTGTTTTAAATTATTACTATCTTCTTGATTATCAGATTGCTTATTCACCTTTCAATACTAACTAAGTGCCTAAAACTTTCCTGGAGTGGATTCAAGACTCTTCCTTCATTTCTAAGCTTGGTGGGGCGGGGGGAGGCAGGCCCCTAAGAGGAGCCCTGCTTCATCTCATGGGTAAATATTTTAGACTTCGTAGACCAAAAAGGAGCTCTGACAAACTATTCCACTCTGCCTTCACAGTGTAATAGGACCATAATAAATTCATAAATAAAGTGCTATGATCTGACAAAACTTTATTCCTAAATGCAAACAATTTTGCATGTCACAAAACCAAAAATTTTGTGTGTCCCAAAGAAAACATTTTTCTTCTCATCATTTTTTAATTATTTAAAAGTGAAAAAGAAAATGTTTTTAGATTCAGTTTTACCAAATGAGCCATAATTATCTAAATCCTGACCTAGAGACAGAGACAGATGAGGTGGGTCAGGCGGTGGGAAGTGGAAAGCATCCAACCTGCTTGCCAACGTGTTAGCCCTTTCATTCTGAGCAAGATCCCCTCTCAAGGCTTCACTATTTTAACCAGTGAAGTGAGAATGTGAAAATGAATGAACATCAACATCTCTACTTACGAAGGTCTGGCAGTTAAGTTTGTTACCTTGCCACCACGTGCTTACACTGGCAGCACTGCAACAACGTGGAGGGGATTCATAGCCTTGGTGTATGAGTGTCTCCCAATTGTCTGCATGGTGACATGTGGGGTATCTTGCTGACATTATTGTTGTGCCCTTTTGTGTGCTGTAGTGAGAATGTCCAGTATTGAATTATAGCAATGAATAAAAATTATATTTCTTGATAAACTTGGCAAAAGTGAGAGTGAAGTCAGGGACATGTTAGTCTAAGTTTATGGAGATAATGCTATGAAGAAAATGGCAGTGTACAAGTGGAATAAATGTTTTTCTGAGTGGAGAGATAGCGTCACTGATGAAGGAAGATCAGGACAGAGAGTAATGAGCAGATCTGAGAAATACATTGCAAAAATTTGTTGAATCGTGCCGTAAAATCATAGGCTGTTAGGAGCATAGCAGAACAAGTAAACATTGATGGGGAAACAGCAAGATTTTAACTGAAAATTTTCTCATGAGAAAAGTCTGTGTGAAAATGGTCCTGAAGGAGCTCAATGATGAACAAAAGCAAAGGAGAGTCGAAGTTTGCCAAGATATTTTGGAGAGGCAAGATGATATTTTGGGCCATGTTATCACTGGTAATGAAATGTTAGTGTAGCAATGTGACCCTAAAACAAAGCACCAAAGGTATAATGGAAATCAGCCAATATGCCCTGACTAAAAGTTTCTATCAGTCCATATCGAGAGTCAAAACAATATGCTAAACTTTTTTAGTATCAGAGGAATTATTTATTCATTATGAATTTGTACCAACGGACAAACATTTAACCACATTTACTGTTTGGAAAGGCTGAAGAAGCTGCATGAAAAAGTTAGACAAAAATGACCTGAACTTTTTTCCAACAACTAACAGCGCTCACATCACAACAATGCACCAGCTAACATGGCACTGTCTGTGAGGGATTTGTTAGCCAGCAAACAAGTAACTGTATTAGAACACCCTCCTAATCACCAGATTATGGCACCAATGGCTTTTTCCTTTGCCCGAAGATAAAGGAAATATTGAAATGAAGACATTTCATTGACATTTAGTACGATAAGCATAATACAATGAGAGTTTTGATGGCCCTTCCAGAAAATGACTTCCAAAATCTCTTTGAAGGTTGGACTACGTGCCGGCTTAGTGTCTAGCTTCCCAAGGGGAATACTCCAACAGTGACCACAGGGATATTCAGCAACGAGGCATGCTGCACTTTCTGAGTTCATGAACTTAGTTGTCAGACCTATACAAAAACTTTGTTTTATTTATTATGGTTCATAGTTCTACCATTTTCAGAAATCTCTTCTTGAGACAAAAAATGTGTTTCATGTCTTGAGGATGGAAATTACTTCTTTTAGGCCAGTTAGGAAATTGGTGTCACTATGATGTCAGCGATACGTTTTTGGAAGGTCCCTGAAATGACTGCTCTCAAGTGTCAGGAAGTGAGGTTACAGTATGGCTTGGCAAGATGTCAGTAGTTCATTTCTCAGTAAGATCCTTTCCTAATTGGTGGGTGAAAGTTCTCACTCATAGCAGTTTATATGACATCCATTCCGGTTGAGATGGCTTCGAGAGGCCAGGTGCACTGAGGTTTGGCTTGATAACGGTGAGTACGTGCTTCTTGTTGAAACAACTCTTGCTGCACTGCTTGGGGCAATAAGGTTGTAGATTCTGACTTCTTTAACTATTTTTTCAGATTATTTTGCATTGATATATTTAGCAATGAATTCTTTTAAGATTTCCTCTCTTTCACGTGATAATATATATAAGGTCTATTATAATATTTAATGTTAATTTTGTAAAATATACGGCATTTTCTAGTAGCACACCAAAAATTAGTTTACTAACTGATTTAGAATGTGTTTCTAATGATGGCCACAATAATATCCCTAAGTCTACTCCCACAACAAGCTTCAGAATCTATTACCCCCACCTCTCCTCTTAAATCTGGGCCTATTGGTGACTGGCTTTGATCAACAAAATGAGTAAAAATGACACTGTGTAACCATTGAGGTCAAGTCTCTTCCCCAGTGTCTTTTAATTTCTTTCTCTTGGAGTCTTCATCTACCCCTTACTTGACAGCCTATTTGAGGGTGGAGAGAGAGATAGCCACCTGTGCCAGCTAGATTCCAGCTGTTTCTGCCATTTAACCGGAGACACCACATAGGTGAATGAATTCCATTAACCAGTTAACTCAGAATTACAACTGAGCATGACTTTCAGTTCAACAAGGCTGAATATAGTTAAATGTGTAACCCCAAGAAATACCACAAGGACAGAGGAAGCACCCAGTTAAGCACACCCACCCCTGAACTCCTCACCTAGGAACTGAGCATATAAAACGGTTCTGATTTTAAGCCACCAAGTTTTAGTTTGCTAAGGAAAAATAGATAACAAGTCAAACTTGACACCAATTAAATTGAGAATAATTAATACATCCCACCTATTTTAGATGATCTAAGCATAGCTTACTATCAACTAGCTGCTTTATGGTAATCTATGGAAACCTGTGATGCTCACACTCTATGCCAGCGGTTCTTTATTATTATTATTATTATTATTATTATTATTAAATCCTAGCTGTGTACAATAATGCAATCATGGGGCACAATGTGCTGGTTCCCTATACAATCTGAAATATTTTCACCAAACTGGTTAACTTAGCCTTCATGGCATTTTCTTAGTTATTATGTGGGTCTCAACCCCTTTGTAACAATGAAAATACATCACAGCATTGGGAAGGTTGAGAATCACTGCTCTCTGCCTTCCTTCTTCTAAACATTTATCGTTCTTTAGATAATTTTTCCTGCTGGTTAACATAATTCATTCAAAGTGAAATATTTATGATGTAACATATGTAAAATTTTAAATTATGTAAACTTACTCTGAATTAATTCTAGTTTATAATTCTTAGAATTTGCATTTGATCACAATGCCAATAAAAATGTTTTGTGGGATGTAGTGTTCATGTCTCCGAATAAATATAGTTTTTCAATAACTGGTAAATCAAAGACAGATGAAAATTTATTTAGTTCATATTCTATTAAAATTAAAATAATTTTTTTCTTAATGTAGGAGTAAAGTTGCACTATATAAAACTATTTATGATGGCATGATGCATCTGATTTTATCTTAATCAGAGCTTATTTGAGGTTGGCCTAATGTTTTCTTGATACTCCCTCTTCAAGACAAAGAAAAAAAGAGTGCAACTACTTAAATGGTGACACAAATTGATGTTAATAAATTAGTACATTCAAAAAGGACTCCCAATTTTACTGCTAAAAGCACAGCAATATATGCAGCATTATGTCGTTTAAAAGGCATGCTGATAAATGACTGTATTCAAATCCATTTCAGTGCCCTTTGTGTTCTTATCTTCCCCAGGCCAGCAGACAACCCTGCTTTTCACTAACCTTTGGCACTCCACCATCGGCAACAAACTGTGTGCTCCTTCAGAGTCCCTGAGCTTCCTTAATTAGCATCACCTGTGCTGTGTACCATTAGGCGCAGCTGCATCAACCATACACGCCTGCTTTGGTGCCTGCAGGTGGAAAAAGACTCAGTGTCTCAGGGCTCTGGAAGTCCATCTGCATGCCCTAAAGCAATAACTAAATACCTACCAGCTTCAACAAGCTCACTGCTGCCTCTAACCTGGTAATCTGGCCTCAGTGATGTAAAAGTGAATTGATAAACAAGAACCTGAACAGATTTACAACACAGTGGCCCAACAGAGTAAGTCAAAGATTTCCTCCATTTTCCAATTCAAAGATGTTTGTCTTTACCAAAGTAAAATATTTTTCTATCCTTTCCAGGTGAAATATATTTATTACTGTGTTAAGATTTGCTCTAAACTTTCTGATAAGAAGTTACAAACGTGAATCTTTTTTAGCACACATTTTGAAAAACATCTTCAAAAACATCCAACGTCCTATTTTTCCTTAAAATATTTTAATGGTGTAAAGCATTTCATGTGTATTTTAAGAGGGTAAAATTGGCACACATTTGAAATAAAAACAAAAATCATAGCAATGAATCATAAAAAATGTAAAGAACGTCTTTTATGAAACAGTGGATAAGACATAGGTACTTAAACCAAAGGAATTTTAAAAGGCTTAATTTGAGTTCCACTCATGAACTCACACTTTTTCTTTTTCATACCATTTTTCTTTGCCAAAAGGAATTTAGCTGTGACACATAATGGGTATATTTTGTTGAAGCTAAGTACTTTTAACGTCAAGCTATTATATCTTCTGCATACAGAGAAGAGTTGGTGCCAAGATTTTTAACAAGTAGGGACACATTCTTCTTTATACAGAAAGGCACTAAAAAAGCATTATGTTGGTAGATTGATGTGTTGAAAGATATGCAACTCAATTCTGACTCTATTAGACTAATGGCTGTTTTTGAGGGGGAAGAAGCCTACAAATTAACATGTTAAAACAAAAGTCTTTAATCTTCTTGCCCATTTTATAATAAGCAGCAGCTTTTTTTTAACTATAATAATTTGACTTCAAAATAGGGAAGCAACATTGCCTTAATTGTACCAGGTGTCACCAAACAGACCTTTCACATGTTGTATGCTATTTCTATTTATACACAATAAACCTCTGTAAGTGGACCACCCAAGAAAGTGCAGCAAACTGGTCAACATACTGAAGTGGTCAATGTAAGGATCTAGGCTTATTGTACTGATGTGGTGCGTGTCTAGCCTATGAAATTTCACTCAACTTAAGGAGGTTGTCAGTATTGGGAGGTGGAAACTATGGAGGGTCTACTGTCTTTTAATTAAAAGTTAAGAAAAATACAAAAACCATTTTTGTGTTAAATGATTTCCATTTTCGATGAAAATGGCTCATATATGTAGGAAAGGAATAGTCATCATGATTTAATCCTTATTAAGTTTTTATTTCCCATCCCACACTCAGAATATATGAGTCACACATTCTTCATATGATATGAGAGTCTTTTTTTGTTTTGTTTTCTTGCAGTTTTTGGCCGGGGCTGGGTTTGAATTCACCACCTCCAGCATATGGGGCCAGTGGTGCCCTACTCCTTTGAGCCACAGGTGCCACCCTTCATATGAGAATCTTAGGCACTGAAGGTAACTGGCTTGGGGTTGTGCTGTCACTGGTGATTCAACCCTGGTTCGCTGATTCTCAGTCTAATGCTGTTTCCTTTACTGACTTTGAGTCTCTAAATGTCAAATGGAAAATATGTATTTTATCAGCTATCAGTCTATGCAGCCTTAAAGAAAGATGGAGACTTTACCTCTTTTGTGTTTACATGGATGGAGC
>CAUYRH010128996.1:0-28226 GCA_963574655.1 Perodicticus potto
CATCACAGCTCACAGCAACCTCCAATTCCTGGGCTCGAGCGAGTCTCCTGCCTCCGCCTCCCAAGTAGCTGGGACTACAGGTGCCCGCCACAGCGCCCGGCCATTTTTTGGTTGCAGCCGTCATTGTTGTTTGGCGGGCCCGGGCTGGATTCGAACCCGCCAGCTCAGGTGTACGTGGCTGGCGCCTTAGCCCGTTGAGCCACAGGTGCCGAGCCTGTTTTAAGCATTCTTGAGGTGTCAGGTTTCAGAAAGGTAGCAGAGTGCTTATATTGGATATGACAGAATATGCCATGTGAGATCTTCCCATTAGTCCTCCAGATCCACTTGCCACCTTCACCATTCCGACGGGGGCCCTGGGTGGCTACCTTGTGTGGTCCCATGTTCACATGAGCCCCCTTGCCTCTGCTTTCAGGCAGGGTGCAACCAAAGTTCTAGAGGGAGGACACAGGCAAGATTGGGTCAGCATCCCAGGCTCCTTTGCTATTTTGTTGCAGGCCGAATCCTCCTACCTGCTGCTCCTGGCTGCGACCTCTGCTGTGCTGCTATCCCCGGATTTGGGTGACTGCCTCCCAGTCCTGATCCTCCCGATCTAGGGGTGGGAACATTCATGGTCTGAATCCCAGCTGGTTTGAATCGTCAGCTGACTGCTTCTTCTGCATCACTGCCCATTGTTTTCTCGGCCGCAGCCACACTTTTATATAGTCCCCTTTATAAACTTTCTTCATCCACCTGGGCCCAGTGCCCCATCTCTTTCTGCCCAGACCCTGGCTGATAGGTATCTCACCACCCCAGGATCTTGGGTGGGATCCTTCACGCTTTCAGAGACAGATAATAACAACAAATAGCCTCGTGTCAATTCAGGTGTTTTGTCACCAAGTTCAGGTCTGAACAGGTTTTGGAGTCAAACAGGTTACGACAAAGCTTTTAGATTTGAGAGTTTTTGGTTTTGAGACAGAGCCTTAAGCTGTTGCCCTGGGGAGAGTGCCGTGGCATCACAGCTCACAGCAACCTACAACTCCTGGGCTTAAGCGAGTCTCCTGCCTCCACCTCCCAAGTAGCTGGGACTACAGGCGCCCGGCCATTTTTTGGTTGCAGCTGTCATTGTTGTTTGGCGGGCCTGGGCTGGATTCGAACAGGAAGTTTCTTAATGAGACAAGTATTTTAAAAGTATAAATCCTTCATCACTGGTTCACTGATAAATCCTGAATTGCTACCTGAAATAAATATTTTTAATTTTAGTAAGACTATAATTAGTCTTTGGATTGAAAAAGTTCTGTGAACCCCAAACAGAATAAACAAAGTTCAAAATCATACAAAACCAATTACTATATTATTTAGGAATGGAACCTCATATGGTAAAAACAATAAATAGCACAGGCAGGATTAACCACAACTCAGGACAGTGGTTACCTCTGCGGAGGAGGATGGAGGGTGCAAAGGCTTCAAACGTATTAGCAAACTCCTTTTCAAGTGATCCAAGGGTAATAAGTAGTTATTTTTATTATTATTCTTTAAATCATACATATGCAAAATATTTTTGAATATATGATGGATGTCACAAGAACAGAAAATAAAGTAATGAACTTCATCATTCCTCTGTGTAACTTATAATAACACAAGTCAGAAACCCGGCACTCACATTAACCTTGTCCTCACTCACCTAATCCAATTAACTCTCACTGACTGCTTCTCTCTCTGTCCACCCTCTCACCCTGGCTCCAGTCACCTCAACTCTCCCCTGAAACATTGAAATCCCTCCTGTTCCCTTAAACTCCCAGTCTCATCCAATATCCGCACAGCACCCAAAGAAAACATTTTAAAATGTGATTAACCTTGTCTCTCTTCAACCTGAACTGATCTCACCACCACCCCTTGCTATCAGAAGCGACAGAGAGACAAGTAAACTGCCAAGGCCACACAGCCAGCAAGTGGCCGCGGCAGGATTCAGACCCTGCTAGTCTGACTTGGGAGTCTCCATGTCTTATCCACCTACTATCCTGCCTCCAGTGACTCTGGAGAGACTTAGGTCATCTCTGGATGAAGAACAGATTAATTTCTCCTGCAGTCACCACCTTACCCCCTTTCTCTGCCTGGTTATCCCCAACTCTGACCTCAAACCAAATGCCTTCCTAACGCCTTGCCCTATGACAGCAAGTCCCCCATATATGTCTTTCTAGCACTTTGTACATTTTTTGTTTGTTGTAACAGAGTCTCACTCTGTTGCCCTGGGTAGAGTCAAGGCGTCATAGCTCACAGCAACTTCAAACTCCTGGGCTCAAGCAATCCTCCTGCCTCAGCCTCCTGAGTGGCTGGGACTACAGGTGCCCACCAAGATACCAAGCTAGTTTTTCTATTTTTTAGTAGCAACAGGGTCTTGCTCTTGTTCAGGCTGGTCTCAAACTCCTGAGCTCAAGGGATTCTTCTGTGCTTGGCCCCCCATAGTGCTAGGATTAGCGGCCTGAGTCAACGCAGCTGGCCTGCACCTTTCTAATATCAAACATCTGTCCTCCTCTAGATTATGACCCCCAAAAGAGCAGGGCCTGTTCTGCTCTCCAGCGTAGTGCTCCTGGCACACCCTTGCCCACTCTGGTTCCGTTTCTCAGAAGTGCTGGTCACCACCAACCACACCTCTCATTTTGCATTCCAGCAATTGCAATCTGCCTGCTAACCTGGGCATGTGTGAGAAGTAGGTGTGTGACTAGGGGTCAGAAACCAGCTCTGGCCCATGGAACCTGGGACGGTCCACTCTGTGGAGCAGACCTGGTGACCACATGGGAAAGAACGAAATGTTGGGCTCCCAAGACCTCAATCACTGGGGCCAGTAGTTGTGTCACAGATGAGCCCCTCTTGCCCCTGTTGTTTTTAATCATGTCCTCTCCCCTCACTCACAGCTTGTGTGGAGGAAATCTGGCTGCCTTCTCCATGCTGGAGCCATTAGCAGCACAGACCAAGGTGACCAAGTAAGATGGGGTCTGGATGAGAGGCCCGGCAGGAATGCGCACAGCAAGGCTGTGGGGCTTCCCCAGGAGCCCAGAAGAAGCTCAAAACTGGTCTGAAGAACCTCAAGTTCCTCAAGTCTGGTTTTTCCCTGCTCTGAACACATTCAGAATTTTTGTACATAGACTTTCTGCTCTGCAAGAGAAGCAGGGTGCCTGCATGCATCTCTGAATCCTCAGCGTTCAGCACAGGGAAAAGTATCTTTCCAAGACACGGGTAGTAAGCTAAGCCACATGAGTCCTTTGAGTTTGACTTGGGCACCTCCTGGTGTTACCAAAAGTTCAACACTTGTCCCTTTGGCCACATCACAAGAACAAGGACGAGTGGTTTGTGAAAAAGGAAAGAGAAGTCTATTAATTTGCTGGTAATAAATGGGGAGGTTGGTAGACTCCCATCTTAAGTACCAGCATACTCCCTGGGAGCAGAAATATTGAGATTTTAAATGGGAGGTTTTCTGCTTTAGGCCATTGCTCCTATGAAGTAGTTGATGGTTCTGATTCATCCCATCTTTGGTTAGGACAATCTTTTTTTTTTTTTTTTTTAGACAGAGCCTCAAGCTGTCACCCTGGGTATAGTGCTGTGGCATCACAGCTCACAGCAACCTCCAATTCCTGGGCTCAAGCGAGTCTCTTGCCTCTGCCTCCCAAGTAGCTGGGACTTCAGGTGCCCACCACAACACCCAGCCATTTTTTGGTTGCAGCCGTCATTGTTGTTTGGCGGGTCCGGGCTGGATTCGAACCCACCAGCTCAGGTGTATGTGGCTGACGCCTTAGCCCATTGAGCCACGGGCGCTGAGCCAGGTTAGGACAATCTTGTAACTTCCGCACAGCCAATTCCCTTGAGCTATCTCCTGTGATACAAAGAACAAAGGACAATCCCCGCCTCCTCCCAACCACTGGCCTGGGGCAGGCGTACAAGTTTTAATTCCCACAAACAATTTGAAGGGTTTTAGAGAGAAAGAAAATACTTTTACCCTTTTTCAGGCCATCCCCCCTGTTACATTGGAGAGGTCTGTCTTCCCTGACACAGCCTTTAGTTGTCTCCGTGCTTGGAAGTTTGCAGGCTCACTCCCCTCTGAGCAGTTGCCAGGTCCAGTGTTCTCTGCAGGGAATCTTCTCCTTGTTATTCACCTTTCTTTGGACATTTGAGGGATTATCAGATGTTACACTCTCTGCAGGCTGCAGAGTCACCTTCTCCATCCCCTTAAGGGACTCCTTTTCCCCATGACCACGGCATCTCAGGGAACATCTCACCCCCTAGACTGACATGATCCCTTGAGCACAGAAACCAGACCTGATTTGTCTCTCTGTGGCCAAGCTTCACACTGGACTGAGCTTAGGAAACACTGACCTGGGTCACTATGAAAGTTTTGAGACAGACTGTGCTATGGTCCATTATTTCACTTCTGAGAAGCATCTTCAACAGCATCTTTTCTGATTCACCTGTGCAAATTTCAATTTGCTCAGCTTATTGGCGTTCCTGGTTATTTCCATCTGTACAGATTTTGCATTTCTTGGTTTTTGCCTATCTCAAAGCTTTCATAATGACCCATATAGAAGTCTATAATATAGAAAGTACTATCTCTTGGGGAGAAACCCACCTCTGGAGCAGACAGACCTTGCTTGGGCTCCCAGCTCTGGACTCAATAGTTTGGCCAAGTTCCTTTCTCACCATTAGCTTGATACTCAGTAAAATGGCTTGCAGGGTCCTGAAACGAGGTTCTGAACTTCCTGGCTGAGTTACCGGGATAGTCATTATCCCATGGCCCCAGGGGTGATCAGGGCAGCATATGCCCCTTAATGTCTGGAACTTGGCAGTCCAGGTACCTGGGGCCAGTGGAGGAAGGAGGAGAAGTTACCATGGGATCTATTCTTATCTTGTCGCCCTCTACCCTCAAGTCACCTAAAAAACAGAGCCTAAAAACAAGAACCAAATACTGAGGTTTTACTTGTGAGCTATAAACCCGAGGCCTTGGGAGTGAGAAGATGGAAGCATAGCAGAAAGGACAGTGACGTGTGAGCAGGCTGGGCACTGTTCAGGGCCAAGCCGTGGGGAGCCTCCCCACAGAGGAGGAGAAACGCTGACTTACAGCCATTCATAGAAGCGACAAAAGAAGGGGAAACTTACCTGCCTCACTTTCTCCTGTCTGCCGTTTCCTGTTAGTCAAGTTACTTCTAGGTTGCTGGGGGCAACCTGGGATGCCGGCTCCCATGCCCTGCGATGGGGAAGAGACAGAAGCTCTGTGCAAGGGGTGAGAGCGCCAGAGAGAATCCCCCACGGCATATGTGCCACATCCAGTGAAGTCCAATACGGATTTTCCTGCTTTCCAGAAGAGGAAACAAGACAAGTGATCAAAGACCTTTCCCAAGGTCACATGGCTCATCAGTGATAAATTCAGGATGGGAACATAGTCTGGCTCTGGAAACTGTGGAAGACCTAGACAGAGAACTTGGGTTTTGTGTAGCACGCAAAGGAGTCACTAAGCGCTTCTAAGCTGAGGACTGACATCCAATGAAGAGCTTTTTAATAAGCTCCTAATCTCTACTGGGCTCCTTCTTCCCATCGGCCTAAACTCTGGCTGAAGCAAGTGGCCCCAAGAGGGTGGGGAATCCAAGGCTGTTTGGGAGGGTTTTGAGGAGTGAAGCAGAGCTAGAATTGGGCTTCGGGGGGCAACGTTTGGTGGATGCTTTCCCACAGTGCTCCCACTGGCCGAGGCTGTCCTCCCACACCCCTCCCCTGGCTGGCGCTCTGCTCTGTTCTCTGAGCAGCAGGGAGGGGCTGCTAACGTGGGAACGGGGCTACCTGGGAGCCTGGCTGGCCCACAAGAGAGTCCTGGGATTCTAACACTGGCAGTGATTGGGACCCAGCTTGGGACGTCCCAAGATGGTGGAGATCTCTGGGGGATGTCTGAGTCACAGAGGGCAACATAGCCCGGGCCTGGGTAGAAGGCATAGTTTGGGCAGTAACAGCCGAGGTGTGAAAGGGGCTCTGTTAGAAGGTGCAGTTGAGGGGCCAGAATAAGGCTTTGTTGCACCTGGCAGGGTCATCACTGGGATTCCCCTGGAAGCTGAGACTGGTAGTCCTCTGGGGGCATCATTAGAGTCCCATCAAAGGTCATTGCCACCCCTGTAACACTGGGCTCTTCTGAGGGCATCGTCTGGACCCCCTTGATAACCACAATCTGTTGCTGAGAGGAAACCCCTCTCCCTCCCCTGAGAGTCACCCATCTAGGAAGGAGTAACGGTTGCTAGGGGCCAGGGGTGCACTGTGCTCGGGCAGTGCCATCCTGAGCTGTGGCCCCACTTGGTCGGCATGCTGCCTGGTGCCTCAACAGACACCAAGAGGTTGCTGAGACTTCTGAGCCCTGAGGAAGGTGCTGAATGCCTGGTGCTTGGAACCTCTGGGTGCCAAGAGGTGTGCACTCCATTGCTTCCAGAAAATGGGGACAAGTCCAAGTGGACATTGACTTTACGTAGGCAGGCTGGTACACTGTCGACCTCCGGCTGGCTCCTCAGCCTCCTGCTCCACCTCAGCCTGGGAGGGCTGCATTAAGAACGGGGGCTCCGGACCCTCAGAGCCACCACAGTGGGTGTCCTGCCACCATCATGCCACAATCACTGTGCTCAGCTTCTTTCCAGAATTTATTGGCACTACTCAAAGTACACAAATTTATTTTACGAGTCCTCTCATGATGACATAAAATTTTCAGACTATTTTTCCTATTGTTTTTTATTCTTAAAAAGAAGTCAGGGGCTATTTTTCTTCATTAATTGTTCTGTGCAGTGTGATCAATTTGGATCATTGAGTTAAGCAGATTCTGTGACCATGAGACCCAGTCAGCCAGGTCAAGACTTGTGTTACTTATGTGCTGGACATAACTGAGTCACTTAAGTGATTTCTGCAAATAAACAGCATCATTATTGGTTTGAAATTAATCACTGACAGACCCAGGCAGTGGGGGAAGGGAAGATAACAGTCATAGGCAACGAACTTCAGTCTAAAAAGACTTACAAGATAAATACTTGCCTCAGTCCCACTTGCCTCCGTACCACGTTTTGCAATTATAGAAGGCAGCGGTTCTCAACCTGTGGGTCGCGACCCCTTTGTAACAATGAAAGTGCGTCCTGCATATCAGATATTTACATGACGATTCATAACAGCAGCAAAATTACAGTTATGAAGTAGCAACAAAAATCATTTTATGGTTGGGGGTCACCACAGCATGAGGAACTGTATTAAAAGGTCGCGGCATTAGGAAGCTTGAGAACCATTGATATAAGGGCTTTATTTATTGATTCTTTATTTCTTTCTTCCATGTATTCATCTATTCATCCATCTACCCATGCCAAGAATCTACAATTATTAGTAGTATCTGCAATGCTAAACATGAAGGATGCAAAAACGAACATGAATTTGAAAACACTAGGAAGGTGTCAAAGAACACTTCCCAGAAGAGGTATGTTAGAGATACTCTTATTATTATTATTATTTTGAGACACAGTCTCACTCTGTTGCCATGGGGTTGAGAGCCATGGTGTCATCATAGCTCAAAGCAACCTCAACCTCCTGGATTTAAGCCATCCTCTTGCCTCAGTGCCCCTGTAGCTGGGACTACAGGCACCCACCACAATGCCCAGCTAATTTTTCTCATTTTAGTAGAGACAAGTCCGGCTCTTGTTCAGGCTAGTCTCAAACTCCTGAGCTCAAGCAATCCTCCCACCTAGACCTCCCAGAGTGCTGGGATTATAGGCTTGAGCCACTGCACTTGGCCAGAGATACTCTTAAAAGATGAATGTCCATTGGCCAGCTCAGAAGTAGGTGTGGGTGTTAAGGGACATGGTAGGGGGTCATATATTGAAATAAGGCACAGAGACAAGAATCAATGTGGCGTGGACACCTGTAGTTTAGCTTTGCTGCAGGATGAATTATAAAGGAGAGAACACTGGAGACAAAGCTAAAGAGACAGGCAGAAGCCAGGCACTGGGGGGATCCGAATGATTGGTGAGGAGTTTAAACTTGACCCTAGACTTCAGTTGGGGAATCCACTAAAGATTTCAAACAAAGAAACACCAGTATCAACTTGTGTAGACCATCCCCCTGTGTTCTTCAATCAGCTCTTCTGACCCTCATTTCCTGTGCTTTCCAACCTCTTTTGAAGAGTGTACAACAGGGCCTGGGAAAGAAGGAAGCCAGCTACGCATGTCCAGGTGCTAAGTCTCAAATAGAATCCTAAGACAAGTCAAAGATGGAATCTCAATAGTTCTTACAAAGAAGTTTAGCTTGAAGAACCATGCAGGTGTCTCGGAGGGGAGCTGGGCAAGGGACCCTGGTGATCTCCTTTCCGCGCCTCTAGCTCATTAATACACATCAGTTGCCTGTTTGGTTGCCAGTCACCTGG
Source organism: Perodicticus potto (assembly GCA_963574655.1). Taxonomy (NCBI): domain Eukaryota; kingdom Metazoa; phylum Chordata; class Mammalia; order Primates; family Lorisidae; genus Perodicticus; species Perodicticus potto. The sequence goes on from CAUYRH010128996.1 coordinate 8,396, forward strand.
GATGGGACAGACCACCTGGGCTGGCAAGTGATGGGGTGAGTGCTGTGGGACGCTCTACCTAGGGTGACTGAGTGAGGCTTTGTCTCCAAAAAAAAAAAAAAAAACCTAAAGAATGTGATGCTATATAAATGGTGCCCCTGGCGATGTGCCACACAGCCCCGTGAGAATGGCTGACAGAGGAGTATAAGGCTAAATTTAACAGGTGTCATCACAAAACTTACAATGGAGGGGAGGCCAGTTCTGATCTCAGCTCTGTCACCTGCTGGCCCAGGGACCACGTTGTACTTCTTTTCTCCACTCGTGTGTTATTTCATTGCATTTGTATCCCCAGAACCCATATTAGTGTCTGGCTTAGGTGTTCACAAGAAATGTATTAATTTACAAACTTAAGTTTAATGTGTGTATTATGAATAAATAAATACACCCATGACCTGTATACAGTATCGTTCCTACCATCATTACCATAGTTTTACAGGCAGTCGCCCAATTATAAACATCCGACTTATGTACAACTCACACTCACAAACGGAGGCTACTCTGGTAAGTTCCCAAGTTACAAATTTCTGACTGATGTACAGCTCACACTTACGAATGGAGGCTGTTATAGGTAATAGGTAGATTCCAACTTACGTACGGATTCAGAAGAACAAACCTACAGAAGGTATCTTGTTTGTAACCCAGAGACTGCCTACAGTTAGGGAAATAATCGGGGTGGTTTTTCCATTCAGTAGCTACAACCAGATGACTCCACCCAGGAATGCCCCTGCACCGGGCCCTTTCCTGGAGTGCCAGGGACCTGAAGACGCAAACCAGCCTGGGAGAGGGACGTGGCTGTTTTTCCTGTGTCTGCAGAGGATAATACATCCAAAAAAGGATGGGACAGCTGCAGAAAAAAATAAGTCAAAAGCAGTAGACTCTAAATGTCTGCAGTTGCCGGAAGGTAAATTACTACTAATCAAATTACCTTTAGAATTATATTTCATCTGGATCAGACTTGTGGATAAGTCTGTGGATAAGAGGTATTCATCTAATCTAGGCAATGTACCCTTTTCCACCATAGGCGGCTGAAATGAATTGAGAACAAAGGGATTCTAAATCCTCTGAAGCACCGTGGTAGAGGGTATAACAATTTTTTCTCAAGTATCTCATCATCTTAAGCCTCTGTTCAGTCACTTTGAGAGAAATTTTTAAAAATAGTCAAGCCTCAAGTGACCATTTAGCCCAACGTGTGATAGTGACAGAGGCAGATACAATAATGTCATCAGGTCCAAACTGCGGTTCTTTTTTTTTTTTTTTTTTTTTTTTGTATAAAGGAACAAAACTGTAAATTGTTTTGAGAGAATAAACTATCACGATTCGTAGTATCCAGCTTTCATTCCAAATTCTCAAAGCTGTTTGTTTCTGTTTTGTTTAGCAGGCCCGGGCTGCGTTTGAACCCACCAGCCCCGGTGCATGTGGCCGGTGCCCTAAACACCGAGCTATGGCAATGTACAGCCCCTCAAAGCTGTTTGTAAACAAAAATTCATTTATTCCTGCTCACCAACTACCACACAGAATGAAGGAAATGAAATAAAGTCGTGAAATAATTACAAATATTACCATCGCACTACTTACCGAGAGCCCACCGTGATTAAATGTTTTATCAACTGCTCACTTCGTCAGAGGCTCAGAGATGTTGAGTTACTCGCCCAGGTTCACTGGCCCAGAGTTAGTCTGGATGATTACGAGGCAGCATGGCGCAGTTACTACGTTTCCAGATCCTAATCCCAGATGTAGACGGATTGACCTATGACTTAACCTCTGTGACCTTGGGCAGGTTAACCTCTTCAGATTCCCATTTCCCCTGTGCAAAGTGGGAAGGATGATGATAATAATACCTACCTCATGGAGCTGTTGTAAGGACTGAATAAGCCAAGTGCTTAGGACAATACAGGGACACTGAGGGAGTGCTGTTTGAGTGCCGCCTAATTGGTAGTATTCTTGGGGCTGCATGTAGGGAGAGTGTCACTCATACTGGCTTACCCCCAAGATGTGGTGACGATTACTTCAGACATGACTTAGAAGGGGCCTTCCCGTCATGCTTTGGGGAACTCCCCAGCATCACAGCCTCTCATCACAGACTCGTTAGCCAGGCACAATATGGCCACTTGTAGCCCCAGAGCTACCTTACCCTTACAGAGAAAGAAAAAGTTCTTGCTATGAATATGTGGCAGAGGTCCCAGGAAAGTGGCCCAGCTTTAATCAAATACCCATTCCTGAACCCAGGTGATGACCCAGGCCAAGTGTCGGTCAGGTGATGAGCCCTGAGACAGGAGGGCTGGGCTTGCTCAATCCAAATCACGTGGTCTGAGGAGAGTTCCCAGGCTCTGGCTTTCAGGATGATGCCCAAAGGAAGGGATCAGGAATCAGAATTGGTCTTCCCTTCCAACAGAAGTTTTATTACGTCAACAACTATTTGGGGAGTTTATTTGGAGATAGAGTCTCACTCTGTTGTTCAGGCTGGAGTTCAGTGGTGTCATCATAGCTCACTGCAACCTCAAACACTAGTGGGCTCTAGTGATCCTCCTGCCTCAGCCTCCTGAGTAGCTGGGACTATAGGCGTGCACTACCACACCCTGCTAATTTTTCCTATTTTTAGTAGCAACAGAGTCTCACTCTTGCTCAGGCTACTCTCAAACTCCCAAGCTCAAGCAATCCACCTTCCTAGGCCTCCCAGAGTACCTAGGATTATAGGTGTGAGCCACTGTGCCTGGCCTCAGCAACTGTTTAATTGAGCCTTACATGCCTGTCTTCAAGGCCATTCTCACCTGGCTATGTTGTACAGCTCTAGGGGCACAACTTACACAGCACCACACTCTCTGGTGTTGAGGCCCAGCGGTGCTGCTGTCTTACAACTTTTGAGTCCTCAGACATTTTGAGAAGCCACAGTGAGGGGTCAGTCCTGTAGTTTCACTTTATGGTAACTATAGTACTGCAGTTATATTTTACATGTACAGAGGTGAAGCTGACAGTTGTAGTTGGAATGGAGAAATGGCTAAAGCTCTGATATTCACATTTTGACTTCTAAGACTGGCTCTTCTTAAAGGACATTCCAGAAACATTAGTCAGGAAATCCAGGCTTTCAATGACCAGAGCTTGACACTTGAAAATTTTTCTAAAATTCCGAAGCCTTCCCGTTAACATCTAGAACCAAAGTTTGGAAAATGGAACGTGGACATTTCACAACCATGACAAAGGTGGTTGCAGACGGTGACGTACAGAGGCGGGCCGTGTAGCTTCCACACAGAGGGAGCTGGGGAGGGATGGTGAAGGGAGAACACCATTGTGTTTAAGTGGGTCTCTGAGAGGCAGAGGAGTTGTCCAATCTGCCCCTTCCTGGGTTAAATCTCTGGGGTGCAGCTCTGGAATGAGACTGGCCTGCAGAGAACCTAGGACAGTCTATAGCTCCCACGGTCCCTTGGAGGGGGGCCTACAGGGGGTGTGGAACTTCCATAGCCCCCAGCAAGAGCTTCCTGACAAACACTTGGAGGAATCACTGTTGTCAGAGATTAGAAATAACCTTGTGCAGAGAGCTTTGGAGTTGATCGTCCAAGTTGGAAGTCAAAGAGTAGGTCTAGCCCAGTTAACTTTTGTTTTTGTTTAATATTTTAAAAACCTACCAGTGATGGACCCTCTCCCAGGGCCCACCAGCTGATAGGACTTATGCTCCAGTTAACTTTCAACTGGTGTGGCATGAGAGGATAGTGGGGGTGCTACAAAAATTTTTTACAGATTATTAAGTAAGTTATTTTTGAAAGCACAGTGAGTATATTCTTTTTTCTGATCAACATAATTAAAGTGTTCCACAGAAGTTTAACTACAGGTTCAAGTGTGCCAGACCACCTGTGTGGATCGCTCAGGAGCAGGGGAAATGCTGGTGCTCTTGGGGAGCAGTGCTTATGCCGGCAGAGGGGGTGAGGTGCTCCACTGTAGGGGCAGTGTGGACAGAGCCCCCGAGGCACACACCACAGGCTACAGCAGATGAGCAAAGCATTATCCCCACATCATCACACAGCGTCCCCTGTGCCCAGACAAGATCTCAGAATAAGCAGAAGACAAGAACCCACCACAGGGGGAACAACCAGGACAGGAAGTTGAAATTTAAAACCTGAGTTGAGTGATTGCCTGAAAAAGACTGCTTTCCATCAGAAGAGAATGAGTATTGTTGAAGTGGTGGGAATACAGCTAAGTTGAGTTTAAGGATAGATGATCTTTTTATACACCTGACTTGTGACTGTATTAGAAATGTAAAAACCGGCTCGGTGCCTATGGCTCAACGGGCTAAGGCACCAGCCATGTACACCTGAGCTGGCGGGTTCGAATCCAGCCCAGCCCACCAAACAACAATAACGGCTGCAACCAAAAAAAAAAAAAAAAAAAAATTGGCCGGGCATTCTGACAGACACCTGTAGTCCCAGCTACTTGGGAGGCGGAGGCAAGAGACTCGCTTGAGCCCAGGAATTGGAGGTTGCTGTGAGCTGTGATGACACAGCACTCTATCCAAGGTGATAGCTTGAGGCTCTGTCTCAAAAAAAAAAAAAAAGACTTCTCCTACTTGAAAATTTTGGCAGTGCCTTACTTGTCGAGATTCTCTGAGGAAATGAGCAACTGGATCAAAGAACCAGGAGCTGAATTAGCCACTTCCCGCCACCCGCCTTACAAACAGGGAGACCCACTCCGTGCTTCAGCGCGTAAGCAGGCAGCAAGCTGCCTGGGTTGGGACACCAGATCTCACCCACGCAGCTGCGGCCGTCGGGCGCGGGCGCATAGCCCTGGGCACACGTGCAGCGGAAGGAGCCTGGGAGGTTCTCGCACCAGCCAGGAGAGCAGGGGCTGCCTTCAGTGCACTCGTTTACGTCTGCGGCAGAGAGAGTGCATCTCAGACGCTGCCCCACAGGGTCGGACAGGCAGGTGTCCAGCGGCGAGGTGCGCCTCTCCTCCGCCCGGGGTTGGGGGGAATCCCCCTGTATTACCGAAAGGCCCCGCCCTCAGGCCGGGCTAGTGCTGGTGAACGCCACCTGCATTACCCGGAAGATCCCTCATTAGTTTTCTAGGCCCCGCCTCCTACCGTATATGAGACCCAGACCCCGCCCTCACCGCGGCAGGCCCCGCCCCCCTGGCTGCGGTAGCCGGGCTGACAGGCGATGCACTTGTAGCTTCCAGGTTTGTTTTCGCATTTGCCATCAGGACAGGTGCTCGGGTCCCGGCATTCGTCGATGTCTGCACAGGAGGAAAAAGGACGAGGAGGACTCATCTGGGGACAACGTGGCTGACCCAGCGCTCTTGGTTCCTCGGCAAGGCCTCCCTCCGTCACAGATCAACAAGGCGAACCCCGCGCACTGGCTCCCAGGCCCTAACCTCTGAGAGAGAGTAAAGCAGAGACAGGAGTGCAGGACCCCCGCCGCCACCTGAGATTGCGGAGGCCCCCGCTTTGGTCCGGATGGGGACCCCTCACCTTCGCACACAGGCAGTCGAGAGGCTTTGAGCCGGTAGCCGGGATAGCAGTTGCACTTGTAGTGACCCGGAAAGTTGATGCAAAAGCCGCCCTCGCCACACAGGTGGGGCTTGGCGCACTCATTCAGGTCTGAGCGGGAGAAAGGAGGCACGAAGAGGGTGGAGGGGGTGGTGGAGAGGATTACACAACGGTCCGGAGGAGAGCCCGCCCCAGCCACTGCCGTCCCGTCCTAGTGGCGCTCACCCACGCACGAGCGGCCCCCGGCGCCCACGTGCAGGCGGTAGCCGCGGTTGCAGTGGCAGTTGTAGGAGCCCCCAGTGTTCATGCAGATGCCCCTCCCAGGGCCGCACGGCTCAGCCTCACACTCGTTCACGTCTGCGAAGGATGCAGCGGGCCAAGAGAAGTCAAAGGGTGTCTCGAGAAAGGGTTGCTCCCGGACTACTCGCCCGCATACCTGCCCCATGCTCACCCACACAATAGCGGTGCTGCGGATGCGACCGGTAGCCGGGGTTGCAATGGCAGGAGTAGTCTGGGGGGCCAGGGACACACTCTCCGTGGCCACAGATATTCTGGTTCAGTCGGCACTCATCTGTCTCTGAGGGCAGGGAGTGGTCAGGGAGCATTCACCTCTGCCACGTCCCCAGGACAAACCAGGATACCCCAATCCTACTGACTCAGATACCTGAGTCCAGTCATACCATGACCTCAGGTTCTTGCTCAGCCGTACTCTAACCTGAAGATCTCCTATACCTCTATCCCAGACAGCCCTAACATCAAGAACCCAGATAGCTCCAGCCAGGACTCCAGATTCCTGACATCCTATCACCTCATCTGATACTTCCATTCCCTACTCTACGTCCTTGACCCCAGTCATCTTGAACCAAACAAAATCCCCTCAGGGCCCCGCAATCCCAATACCCCTACCCAAGGGGCTCAGAAACCTCCTTCTCCTCAGTTCTCTCAATATTTAGACCCTATAGCCTCAGTCACACCATTAACCTCTGGAGCCAAGCAGGAGCTGGTTTCCGGGAAATCCTAACTTGTGTCACATCAGTGCATAGGCAGTCAGATGCAAGAAGCCCCTCACCCTCTTTGTTACCAAGCCCAGGACCCCCTGCCTCTCCCTTCTTTGATACTCACTGCCCACCAGTCTTCTCTCAAGCACCCTATCCCTTCACTGCTCTCAGCCCCACCCCTGTCATACACCCGTACCCCATCCTGTAGCCTCAGCCACAATACCTGAACTCTGGTTTGACCAGAGAGCTTTTCAGGCCATTTTTGCCTGGAGTACCTCTCTTTATTTTTATTTTTATTTTTATTTTTTGAGATAGAGCCTCAAGCTGTCGCCCTGGGTAGAGTGCCATAGCATCACAGCTCACGGCAACCTCAAAGTCTTGGGCTTAAGAGATTCTCTTGCCTCAGCCTCCCAAGTAGCTGGGAGTAAAGGCGCCTGCCACAAAGCCTGGCTATTTTTAGGTTGTAGTTGTCATTGTTGTTCGTCAGGCCCGGCTGGATTCACACCCACCAGCTCTGATGTATGTAGCCCTAGCTGCTAAGCTACAGGTGCCGAGCTGAAACATACTAAATTTTTATGTGTTGGTCTTTTTTGTTGCCTGTCTGCTCTTCAAGGACAGGAAATTTTTGTCATTTTTGTTCACTGTAGCATCTCCAATACCTGAACAGTGCCTGGCACATAGTTGGTGTTCAATAAATATTTGTTGAATAAATAAATGAATGATTCAGACTGGGTTGATCATCATGCTACCTGGGTCATTTGATGGCAGGATGGGATCTTTGCTGTTTCCTAGGGCTTCTCTAGTGCTGAGCCCTGGATGTTGGCTCTAAGAAATGACTGCAGGGAGGAGGGGAGGAGAAAAACTAAGCTGGGGGCATGGCCTATCCAGGGCATGGCCTTGCTACATGGCCTTACCTGTGACCTGAGTGGGAGCAATCTCCACAGCGCTGCGGGAAGGGGGCAAGTCCGGCAGGAACCAACGCATTGTGGGTGGTGAGGGGCGGGAGATCAGTTCTGCCAGCAGCAGTGCACACTTGTCAGAAGGTGAGTGACACAGAGCCTCCCTTCTTTCAGGCCTTCATCTGGCCATGTCACACCCCACCTTCACTGCCCTCCACTACTTAGGCTGTGCACTCTCCCTACCCAGTAACTTAGCCCCTAAGGATTCATCCCTGCAGTACCCAGCTCACCGGGGTAAGGCCGGGCAGGATATGTGGTGGCAGTTGGGTGGCTCTGCTGCACTGACCGCTCCTCACTCACTGGCTGTGGGTGATAGCAGCATGAGACCTCTGTGTCTCCCTCACCTGTCCCACCCCTCCCACCTAGGCTCTCATACTCACTGAGTCCGTGGTCACCCCTAGAAGAGAAGAAAAGATAGAGCCATTAAGTGTTGTGGTGGGAGAAAGGAGTCAGGCCTGTGCTCAGCAACTGGGTATTTGTGGTTACAACATCTAAGAATTCAGAAATCATGTCTCTGGGTCAAAGGTCAGGGGTTAGACTTGCATAGTGGTCAGGGGCTCAGGTCTGGGGGAGCAATGGTTGAGCAAGGTCCTTGGGTTATAGTTCAAGTAAGGCTTAGGAGGTTATAGCTCAGGGTCACATCTTTGGGTCATGGGTCAGAGGGTCAAGTCTGGGGGTCAGTGTTTGTGTCCAGGAACAGAAGGGGTCAGGCCAGACCTCTCTCCTCTTCTGTGTCCTCAGATGGTGGCGCCTGGCTGGGGCTCTCAGGGTGCTGCTGGGGCTTGGGTGGACTGTCAGGGTGCAGGAAAAGGGAAAAGTCGCTTTCACCCTGAATGGTCAGTGTCTGGTGGGAGGTAAGGATGTGGTACCCTTTCCCAGCTGGGCAGATCTCCTTGAAGGCAGCTAGGGTCAAGACAGCAGACGCAGAAGTGAGTGTTTGCCAGACACACATGTGGACAGACACCCACCCCATCCCCTGCCCCACACGCCCCTGGCTCACCAGTGCCATCTGTGGGGCAGCGCTGACAGCGAGCACCCCAGGCCTTGCCCACACTGCAGCAGCAGAGCTGGCGGGTGAGGCGCGTAGTCAGTGGGTGTTGGCATTGGTGCTCAGGGCTCACTAGTCGGAAACACAGGCTCTTCTCCTCTGGCTTGTCCGCTGCAAGGGGCATTTAGGCCTGAGCACTGCCACATCGCTCTGCCTAGCTGCCCTAGACTATGCCTCTGGCCCAGACCACCCTTGATCCCTGTGTAGCCCCAAATGACCCTGAATTCATACGACACCTGAAACTTATGTGACCACTAACTCCATTGACTCCTGATTCTATTTGCTCTAGACTTCACCCCTCCTGTCCATTAAGCCTATGATATAGGACGTGGACTCCATATAGTCCTGACCCCATGTGACCCCTGACCTCACTGATCATCCCTGATCCTATCTGCTCTGGGTCTTATTCCTCCTGCAGTCAACCCTTGACCCCACTCTGATCTCTTGTGACCTCTGATGCTTGCTACTTAGAGCCTTTCCCTTCCCAGCCATGCCTTGTGACCTCCCAGAACCCCTTAGTCTCACCAATGCACTGTGTGCGAGAGGGACCCAAGCTATGGCCAGGTGGACAGACACAGCGATAGGAACCAGGGTTGTTGAGGCAGTCACCATGGCGACACATGCCTGGCATTGCACACTCGTTGATGTCTGTGGTAAGTGGAAATTTGGTCCCTGCTGTCTGGGATCCTATTGCGACAGCAAGCTGCTACAAGAACTTCAGGATACTGCTCCAGCCCCATCTCCTCCCTTGCCCACCTTAGGAAACCCCACCGGCCTGCACCTGCAGCCCACAGAATCTCCTGGCTGACCATACCCTGGCAGTGGGTGCTGTTGAGCCTCTTGTATCCCTGGGGGCAGTCAGTGCCCACCTCCCCACGTACAGGCCCTGGCTTCTGCACCCCTGTGTCTGCAGAGAGAAGACAGTATGGCAGGGGATGACAAAGAAGACTCTGGGGAGGGGCAGAGTGGGATGTAGAGAAGAATTTGGTGGGTGAAGTCTGGAGAGGGTTCACCTGATAGGGGATGCCCACTGAGCCCAGGTACTCACACTGCAGCTGGGGGCACTTGTGACACTTGCTCTGACCCCAGGCAGTGCCGATGCTCCCACAGCAGTCTTCCTGCTTGGTGAGGCCTGGGAGAGGGTTGCTGCCACACTAGGAGGAGAAGTATGGGGAGGGGTCACAAGCACCCCACTCCCTCACCCCTGGCCCTTTTCCTCTGCCCTGGCCCCCTGGTTTTACACAGTCAAGGTTAGGGCAGGACAACTCTGAGAGAAGGGCTGACCCGTCTGGACTGAGGATGCACTCACAGGTTGCTTGGGCAGCGTGTCCTGGAAGCAGCGGCCCAGGGGCTTCTGGGTGGGTGGCCGAGGGTGTGGGGGTTTGGGGTGTGGCAGCAGGTGCTGCGAAGGGGCTGGGCCCTCAGCATTCGGACCCTCGATGCGGTGCACCTGGACAGAGGCCTCAGGCGGGTGGTGGACACGTACATTCACCACCGGGGGTGGGGCCTGCACTGGGGGCGGGGCACAGTGGCCTCAGGGCTGGCACCCAGGGTCACCTTCAGGGGTTGAGCTCCTCCAGGGCTGGCCCCCCTACCTGGGCTCACCACCCTAGTGCCCACCCACCTCGGCCTCCCCTGGTATTTCCCTTGCCTGGTACCTTCTGCTGAGAGCTGTCCTGGCCCCAGGGGCACCAGAAAGGCTGCATGCTGGGCAGGGGGACCCTCACCAGGCCCGGGAGGGTCGGCGATCACCTGGACAGCGTAGATGGCATGCTTGCTAGCCACAGAGTCACCCTCTGGAGCCAGAGGTGGCAGTGCACCTGTGGACAGGGCTCCAGCCCGGACCAGCCCAGGTCCTGAGCTGCCAGTGCCCCCACCAGCTCCTCCGGCAGGCACCTGGCAGAAGCGCCCCGTGAAGTCTGGAGGACACAGGCACTGGTTTCTTGAGGAGCACTGGCCACCGTTCATGCAGGGCAGAGGGCACACCACTGGGGAGAGGAGGTGGATCAGAGCCAGGCTACTCTGCCTCCAGCTCCCAGGCCGAATCACTCACCCATATCCTGTCTCTTCCCTACCTCCTTACCACCACTAGCTCTGTCCTCCTTGGGAAGCAGGTTCTAAAGCACATCACACATGTGGGAACTGCTTTCTCTAGATCCCTCAATATCCTTGTGCCCATATTGGGTTCTGGAATCTTTAGTTTCATACTTAAATCCCACCTAGGCCATGTGCCAGCTGCATGACCCTAAGCAACTTACTTACCTTCCCCATCTGTAGAGATGTTGTGTCTATTAAATGTGATGCCAGTACAAATGCATAACACGGGGTCCAGTACACAGAGGATGCTTAATAAGTGATAGCAAATGATGATGATGACAATCTGTCTTTCCCACAGGCCTCTCCTGGGTATCCCTCTCTCCCTGGGGCCTCTTCCTCTTCTCCGCTAAACTCTCCCTCTCATTCAGGCCTGGGACCTCCCCTCTCTGCCTTGCTGTCCCAGGGCCCACACCTTACCATGGCCAATGATGTGCACATCTCTAGAGATAGCCACAGACACACCCTCTCCAGGACCTCTCTTGGCACTTCTACCCAGAGGCCACTGTCAGATGTCAGCATCCTGCCTTCCCACCTCCTCCAACCCTGGGATCCCCACTGGGGAATCCCTGCCTGCCCAGTTATCCATGACCTCAGGCTCCATGTCTCTGGTTCCTATCCCCCCAGTTAGAGCTCTGCAATGTCCCCTGAGTCCACTTCCCCACTATGGCCTCTGCCCGCCCCCCATCCTCCCGGCTCTGGCCTTGCTGCCAGACCCCTGGCCACCTTCCATCTTCTCTCCTGCCTGTTCACAGTCTCAGCATCCCTGGGAAACCCTGCTTTATGCAGAGGTCTGGCATGTCACAACCCTGTTCACTTCACCTCCTGGCCTGGACACCCAAAACTCTCTGTGGTCCAGGACCTTCTTTTATCTATTTATTTTTTTATTTGAGACAGAGTCTCACTATGTCACCCTAGGTAGAGTGCTGTGGCATCACATCTCACAGCAACCTCAAATTCTTGGGCTTAAGCAATTCTCTTGCCTCAGCCTCCCAAGTAGCTGAGACTACAGGTGCCCACCACAACGCCTGACTATTTTTCTGTTGCAGCTGTCATTGTTACTTAGCTGGCCAGGGCTGAGTTTGAACCTGCCTCGGTTCAGGGGAGCCTCGGTGTATGTGGCTGATGCTGTAACCACTGTGCTACAGGCACCGAGCCCCAGAACCTTCTTTTAGTCCACCTCCTTCTGTTCTTTCCACATGTACCCCTCCTTAAGTGTGCCAATCTCTGCCTCATGGCTTTGTTCATTCCATCCCCTCCACTGCAGAGCACTGTCACCATTTCTACATATTCTAATCTTGCCCTTCCTGTCTCAGCTTCTCCTCCTTTCTCATATCCCACCCACACCCATCAGCTCTGTCTGGCACCTGGCTTGGTTTTATTCATGTCTGATTATGTTCACTATAAAGAGTACTTTGGAGGGCAGGGCCAGACCAGCCTCAGCTCTGTGTCCCAGAGGAAGTGCAGGGAGAACAAATGAAGGAGCGACTGGGTGAATGGATGGGACCTCGTCTTTTCTGCCACATACTCACCTGCAACACCTGCTAGTCTTGGGAACTTGAGCCCATGCACCAGCCCAGCTTCCCTTCTGCTGCCTGAGGCAGTGGCAGGGGTTGTGCTCAGGGGCAGCCCACATCCATGGCCATCAGGGTGGGACTAAGAGCATCCCAGCCCAGCCCATCCTGCCTGGCCTCTTGGGGCCAGGCCTCACAAGGCAGATGGGGTGTGTCCTTTGCCAGTGGAGGCAAGATTCTCTTCTTCCTGTCTCCCAGTGAGTCACTCGAAGCGGTGAGGGTGACCTCCCTGTGACACCCGCCCACTGTGGCCTGGGCACCAAGCCTGGGGGATGTGGGCAGCACAGATGGAGACAGAAGCCTGGCAGGATGGCCTGGGAATCTGGGAGCCTAGACACACATACACTCACATCCACAGTTATCTTGTCACTCACAGACTCATTCTGACACCAACATAGGTTGACATAAACACTCACATACACTCCTTAACAGCGACTGGAGACATAAACCCAAGACAATGAACAGACAGGTACTTAGTCACTCCAGGCCACTCCAAAGCCTACACATGCCCCCAAACACACTGCGTGGTGTGCGCGTGCACATCCCTGCCCCCATCTCATGAGAAATGTGAACCTAGTGAGTGGGGTTCCTTAGGTCTGATGGTGAATATAGAAATGGGTGAGAGTGGCTGTTTTGCTGGTGCCATCCTGGCCCAGGCCTAATTATCCCATACAGGAGGGTAATTACTGCTGGGACACCTCCCTGAGCCAGGGCCCTGTGGGAGGAGGCCAAGCCCCAGGCCTGGCCCTTTGATGAGAGATGCTGGGGTAGGGTCCAATCTGACCTGGAAGGTCACAGGGCTTGGGGTGGGGGTTGGAGGGACTCTGAAATTTTTGAGGCAGAGATGGTGGGAGCTTAGGAGGTGGAACAGGAGGAGGAGGGACTGAGGACCTGAGCCAGCCTCACTTTCAAGCCCGCACCCCACTTGTTAGGCCTCAACACCTTCCCTTTCAGTCCTCCGCAGTAACTAACCCCTCTCTCTCCCAGCTCTGACCTGAGCTCTGCCTCCCAGGGAATGCAGGTGTCTACCCCTGGCAGGCCTTATTTTAGACATTTAAGAGACTTTTCCTGTTTTTTTTTTGTTTTTGTTTTTTTTTAGCATGTCTGTTTCTTGGGGGAATATTTATCCCTTCTGTGAGGCATCCTGCCCCCAGCTTGCATCCTGCCCCTGTGTGCCTTCTCTCAGAGCACAGCACCTTCTGGAAGCCAGTGTCATCCAGGACCCCAGCACAGCCTCATACCTTAGCCCCCAACCCTAAGCCACAGCCTCAAAGTCCAGTCCCCATGCAGCCCCCTAAATATAGCCCCCAGGATTCCGGCTTTCCGAGCCCCTGCCAAGGCCTTTGCGTCCAACCCCAGATCTCAGTTCTCTGTACTCCCAACCCCCAGTCTCCTATGCCCGGAACTCCACTATGTGTCCCTCGGGGTCCTGGAGCCTGTTCTTCCCCGCTGCCCCCAGCTGTGCCCACTATCCCTCACCCACGCGGAAGCCGGAGCCCGTGAGAGTGTCGGTGCTGTGGCCGTTCTCTCCGATGAGCGTCATGTTGGAGCCCTGCTGACAACTGTCCCGACACTGGCCCTTAAGGCAGGTCCGCTTGCAGATCACCGGCGCAAAGACCACCTTGAAGCGCTCGCGGGCCAGCGCCCCGCCCCCGCCGGCGCCCCGCTCGCCGGCCGGTCCCCCCTCGGCTCCTCCGCCCGGGCCCAGCAGCAGCAGAAGCAGCGCCAGCAGCCCAGCAGCCCCCACCCAGCGCATCGCAGGGGCTAGGCCGCCAGCAGCCCCTCGGGGCCCGGGCATCCGGGGCCGCAGGACCCCGAGGGGCGCGCCCGAGCAGGGGGCTAGGGGCCCGGCGCCAGGGGGGGTAGAAAGCCGGGAGTCCTGGGAGAGTGCAGGAGGGGGCAGCAAGGGCGTGGAGCGGAGGAGGCGGCTGGGAGGGGACAGCAGGCGCGGGCGGGGGCCGAGGGGAGCGAAGAGATGGAGGCTGGACCGCGGGGAGCCCAGAAACTTCTCAGCCCCAGGATGAAGCCCGCCAAGGCCCCGAACTTGGGCAGAAGCAGGGAGGCCGGAGCAAGTTGAGGCGGAGAGGAGGAGCGAGGTGAGAGGAAGGCCGGGCGGCCGGCCCGCTCCGCGCCTCCCCCTGGCCGGGCTCCTCTCCCGCGGCCGCGGGGCAGCAGGGAGTGCGGGGAGGACGCAGGGAGAAGTGAGCAGTTGTTTTCCCTGGCTGCAGCGCGCCGGCGGCGAGGGGGGCTGGGACGCTGGCCCCGGGCCAGGGAGACAGTTTTTTTTCGTTTAAAGCGTAGTCGCAGCCGCCCGGAGGAGCGAGAGTGTACGGGCGGGCAGAGGCTGGGGGGGCGGTCCCCACCCCAGATGCCCGCCCCCGGCCGGAACCCGCCGCTGCGCTGGGCCCTCTCCAGAGGGCCCTCACCTGGGACCGTCGGGCCGGCCTGCCGGATTCCTCCGGGCGGGGCGGGGAGGCCTGCTTAGACCTTCTGCCCTGCCTCATCATCGCGGGAAACCGAGGCTTGAAGGAAGACAGTGGGCCTTGCCCAGGGTCACGCTGAGCAGGGAGGGCGATGGCAGGCCTGCCACCTCTTCCCCAGTCTCCCCTGCACACGGTGTGTGCGTGTGCGTGTGCGTGTGTGTGTGTGTGTGTGTGTGTGTGTCTGTCTGTGTGTCTCACGGCCCCCAAGTCACTTGTGTGTACTGATCTACACTACCCTCTGAGAAAAGGACTTAAAGGAGAAGGCACCCTTTGACCAGGGGCTCAGGGAGGATCCAGGAAAAAGCTTGTGGGGTCCAGAAGAGGAGCAGAAAGAACAAAGCTAAAAACCCAGCCTCCCTACCAACCCTTCCAAATGGCTTCCTGGTGCCCACTCTGCCACCTCCCCCCTCTCCCCTTGTCTGGCCTGGCTGGCCGGGCTGGCTCTGGGCCTCAGACACTCTGGAATCGCCAAGGTCTGAGCTCAGGGCCTGGCCCCCTTCCCAGGCTAACAGCCAGAAGAGGGGGGTGCTGCTTGAGGGCCCAGGGGCTAGGGAGGGGCATAGCAGGGCTCCAGGGCAGGAGTTGGCAGGGGTTAGGGAGGGGTCTGGAGTTTGGTGAAGCCTGAAGAGGAGTCAGACTGTCCACCAGACTGAAAGGGAGGCTGTGGTGTCTGGGACCCAGGCTGTACCTTGCGGCCTGCCAGGAGACCCCAGGATTCAGTATCTGACTCATAGAACC
Organism: Perodicticus potto; assembly: GCA_963574655.1. Classification (NCBI taxonomy): domain Eukaryota; kingdom Metazoa; phylum Chordata; class Mammalia; order Primates; family Lorisidae; genus Perodicticus; species Perodicticus potto. Next base: position 23,802 of record CAUYRH010128996.1, read on the forward strand.
TAGCAGAGGGGTGGGGTGACAAGGCTACATCTGAAGAAGAATGCTGCCAAGTTAGGGCGGCACCAAACCCTCCTGGAGGGCACCAGGGGTGGCAGTCTGATTTGGCAGGGGGTCAGAGGGTGGGATTGCGATTGGGTTCAGGGACTCACCTTCAGGCACACCTGTCTAAGGAACTCACAATTTTTACTTTGAGGGTGAGTCTATTTCAGGAGCTCTTGGGGGGACTGGGGAAGACTCTGTAGGGAGCCTCTGTGTGGTTTGCTCAGTGGCCTGATCAGGCCCTATCAGTCCAGCCTGCCACAAGGCTGGGAGCAGGGATCAATCCCTGTGTCCAAGGGGCTCCCTGCTGCTGGAATCCAGAACAAGGTGTCAGGGGCAGCCCCCACCCTCACTCAGGGCTCACTCATTGACACTGAGGCAGGGAATAATACCCAGTGCTTGGCTCAGCACCTGTGGCTCAGCGGGCTAGGGCACCAGCCACATACACCTGAGCTGGTGGGTTCGAATCCAGCCCGGCCCGCCAAACAACAATGATGGTTGCAACCAAAAAATAGCTGGGTGTTGTGGCAGGCGCCTGTAGTCCCAGCTACTTGGGAGGCAGAGGCAGGAGACTCGCTTGAGCCAGGAATTGGAGGTTGCTGTGAGCTGTGATGCCATGGCACTCTATCCAGGGTGACAGCTTGAGGCTCTGTCTCAAAAAAAAAAAAAATACCCAGTGCTTAACACCTACTAGGCGCTCATCTGAACCTGACCCTCCCCTATTTAGAGCCAATCATGGCTTACCTTCCAAACACAGCACCTCCAGGGGTGGAGTCCTAATCTTAGTTTTCTTGCCTGTGAAATGGGGATCTACTCATTCAACAAACTGAGAGCTTACCACATGCTAAGTTCTTGCCCACAAATAGACTCAATCTTTCCCTCTTGGAGTGTCTGTGCTAGGGGGAAATAGATCTGTGACAAATCAATTCACACGTAACAGTAGCTACAGTAGATATTGATGTGACAGAGAAGGGCAGGGCACTGGGAGCAGGAGCCGGGGTGGGACCTGGGGGACAAAGAAACTTTTCCATTAGAAGCTGGAGGATGAGCAGGAGTTAGCAGCAGGCATCTGACCTGAAGGATGCCTGCCAGAGGAGGCTTCAAAAAAGAGGCTGTTTTTACAAAGGGCTTGAAGGGGTGGGGGTAGGGGAGAGTCTGCTCTTTCAGGAACTCAGCGAAGGCCAGGGAACTGGTGGGGGAATTGGGGGAGAACAGCCAAATTGGGGGGAGGGTAGGCCATGGAATTTGGCTTTTATTTTCATTGTAATGGCAAGACGAGGTTGCTGCTGCCCTCATCCCAAAAGGGACATATCACTCAGACCTGGTGGAGACGTATTTGGGAGGCAGAATCTAGGGACAGGTGAAGTGGACGATACCTGAGAGGCAGGTGACGTGCATGGTCCATAGGTTTCTGGCCTCAGTGCTGGGCAAGTGAGGAAGAGGAGAGGCAAAGGGAAACACAGGGGAGTGAGTGCCTACAGCTCTGTTTGGGACCTGCTGAGTTTGAGATACTTGTGAGTCATCTAAGTGGAGATGGCTGAACCCAAGGGTCTGGGGCTGGGACAGGACATCTGGACTGGAGACATAGGGTCTTCAGCATACAGGAGGCATTTAGGATGGTGGGAAAGGGTCGATTCACAGGGAAGATAAATGGGCACAGGGAGAAGGAAGGCCATCCTTCCCAGGTCAGGGAGAGGAGGCAGTCAGGCAAAAGACCCAGAAAGAGCAGCTGGAGGGATCAGAAAGGAAAACCAGGAACGTGGTGCAGTTAAGAGCCAAGAGAAGTGTTTTAGGGCTGGGCCATGGCCTCACACCTATAATCCCTTGGCACTCTGGGAGGCCAAGGTGGGTGGATTGCCTGACCTCAGGAGAGGAGCCTGAGCAAAAGCAAGACCCGGTCTCTAAAAATAATTGGTAGCTGCGGAGCGCCCTTCGTCCTGGGAAACCGGGCACGGCCGGAAAGGCGGCCGCCCCCTCACGCAACACGCAATGCATGACATGTTCATGGGGAACCTGGCACTAAACCATTCGTAGATGACCTGCTTCTGGGTCGGGGTTTCGTATGTAGCAGAGCAGCTCCCTCGCTGCGATCTGTCAGCCCTCGACACAAGGGTTTGTAAAAAAAGAAAACGAAAAAAAATAAAAATAATTGGTGGCTGTGGTGGGTGCTTGTAGTCTCAGCTACTTGGGAGGCTGAGGCAAGAGGATCACTTAAACCCAAGAGTTTGAGGTTGCTATGAGCTATGACACCATAGCACTTTGGCACTCTACTGAGGGCAACAAAGTGAGACTGTCTCAAAAACAAACAAACAAACAAAAAACAAAAAAACATGTTTTAGGAGGAGGATGTGGCCAACAATGTCTAACAATGTCTAAGGCTGCTGAAGGTAGCCCTCAGGGGCTGCTGATGGGATTCAGTAACAGGGAGCAGGGAAAGTGCCTAACCCAGTAACAATGCTAGCAAGTGTTGTCTGTTACTCTCACCAAATTCTTGAAGCTCTCAGAGCCTCAGCAGGAAATAGCTGAAACCATCTGGGCTAGAAACAGGGAATCCCTGAGCATAACCAGGGAGGGCCGCCCCACAGGCTGTGGCCTTCAGCAAAGACTTTCCTTACCTGTCCTGCCCCACATCCCCACAGCCTGCAGGGAGGGAACTGGGGAAACAAATATTACTCCAGTTTCCTCTTGGCCAGAAATCTCCGGCAGGGCCTCCCAGGGGCTGAGCCTTGGTTAGCCTCCTGGCATGCAGCAGGGAGGTAGAGAATACAGAGTGGTCTGCAAGGCAAGCTGAGAGAGTCCACTATGCAAGGTGTCCTTGGCCTGCACACCTCTTCTAGCCCCATTACCACACGTGGCACCTCATTTTCCTAGAATCTGACAGCAAACTTTTATGCCTCCGAGATATATGTACTCCTATAAGTCCAAGGAGACCAAGACCTTTATGATCATTCCATGATTTTTTTTTTTTTTTTTTTGTAGAGACAGAGTCTCACTTTATTGCTCTCAGTAGAGTGCCATGGCGTCACACAGCTCACAACAACCTCCAATTCCTGGGCTTAGGCGATTCTCTTGCCTCAGCCTCCCAAGTAGCTGGGACTACAGGTGCCCGCCACAACATGCCCGGCTATTTTTCTGTTTTGCAGTTTGGCCGAGGCCGGGTTTGAACCCGCCACCTTCGGTATATGGGGCCGACGCCCTACTTGATGAGCCACAGGCACCACCCATGATCATTCCAGATTGTTCCTGCCAGTAACGGTTCCTTCAACTGCTACTCTGCTTCCTCTGGTCCCTCTTTCCCTTGGTGCCAGAGTCACCTTTTAAAACCTAACTCCAAGGCTCGGCACCTGTGGTTCAATGGGCTAAGCCGCCAGTCACGTACACCTGAGCTGGTGGGTTCGAATCCAGCCCGGGCTCGCCAAACAACAATAACGGCTGCACCCAAAAAAAGGCCGGGCGTTGTGGCGGGCGCCTGTAGTCCCAGCTACTTGGGAGGCGGAGGCAGGAGACTCGCTTGAGCCCAGAAATTGGAGGTTGCTGTGAGCTGTGACGCCATGGCACTCTATCCAGGGTGACAGCTTAAGGCTCTGTCTCAAGGAAAAAAAGAGAAAACAGCCTGACAGTCCAAATGCAGAGGAGTGGTTAAATATGTTATGTCATTAGTCCCAGCTACTTGGGAGGCTGAGGCAAGAGAATCGCCTAAGACCAGGAATTGGAGGTTGCTGTGAGCTGTGTGACGCCACGGCACTCTACCGAGGGTGATAAAGTGAGACTCTGTCTCTACAAGAAAAAAAAATATATATGTGTGTGTGTGGTCACTTCTATACAATAGTATATAGCCATTAAATTGATAACACAGATATAGATTTATTGACATAGAAGAATGTTCACAAAATAGTGTTAAGGAAAGAAACAAGCTATAGGCCAGTTATGCCTGTGGTATGGTCCCATTTTGTAAAAAATACAATGTATATAAGGCTGGGTGTGGTGGCTCACAGCTGTAATCCTAGCACTCTGGGAGGCCAAGGCAGGTGGATTGCCTGAGCTCAGGAGTTTGAGATCAGCCTGAGCAAGAGTGAGACTCCTGTCTCTACTGAAGAGACTCCTGTCTCTACTAAAAATAGGTGGGTACCTGTAGTCCCAGCCACTCAGGAGGCTGAGGCAGGAGGATTGCTTAAAACCCAGGAGTTTGGGCTCAGCACCTGTGGCTCAACAAGCTAAGGTGCCAGCCACGTACACCTGAGCTGGAGGGTTCGAATCCAGCCCGGACCGCCAAACAACAATGACGGCTGCAAACAAACAAACAAAAAACGGCCAGGCGTTGTGGCGGGCGCCTGTAGTCCCAGCTACTTGGGAGGCGGAGGCAAGAGACTTGCTTGAACCCAGGAA